>SJYT01032133.1:130559-145958 GCA_006410635.1 Cephalophus harveyi | reverse complement strand
CATGACCTTTGTTTTCTGAATGTTGAGCTTTAAGCCAACTTTTTCACTCTCCTCTTTCACTTTCATCAAGAGGCTTTTTAGCTCCTCTTCACTTTCTGCCATAAGGGTGGTGTCATCTGCATATCTGAGGTTATTGAAGTATAAAAACAATTCCAGGGATGAGTAGCAACATGAGTGAAATGTTGGTGGCACAAAAATGAGATGACAGGTTATGGCCCTGATTCCTGAATTTCTACAGTTTGATCATACTTGACTATGTCAGTTCCTACTGAAATTAATACTGTTGGAGTAGGGCATGCTTCTTGTCTACTTCCTACCTGATTTCAAACTAAATTGACCTCAGAGATAAGACTGAAACCTGTGCAGCTTCACTCAGCTCTTGTGATGATCTACCTACCCAATTAAAGGAGCACTGAAACTGGGAAAAAATAGTCTTTGCTTTGTTTCCTTCTAATTCATCATTTATTGACTCATAGATCACTCCTCACATGATCAAGGTGCTTTACAATACAGTAAACATCACAACAGAACTCTCAGATAAATACAGTCAAACTACAGAACTAACAACAACACAACTGGAATGAAGCAACATTATGTCAAATTTCAAAGATGCTGAGAAGTGGCAGTATACAAAATGTAATTCCAACTGGAGACCAGACGGGCAAAGATACACAGGCACAACAAGCCCAAATGGGCAGATTGTAGGGGGTGAACGGGCATATAAAGTAAAATTCACAACCAAGAGCGAAGGCCATTAAAGATGCTCGGACACCCTAGTGATGACGGAACTAGTGGGATAACTTCACAAAGATATTCCCTTGTGATGATGAGGAAGCCAACCTCACTTGGACTTTAAGCTCAAAAAAGGCCAGAAAGCCACCTGTGTGTTTTTTAGGGTTGGATCTGAAGGAGTAGGAGAGCCAGGAAAGAGCGTGCCTCCCTTGATGGCCTTTTCCACCTGGTGCCCTGACGGTGCTACGTGTGCAGTCTCAGCTCTCAAGAGATGCTCTGGCTTCTTTTCCTCTGCCCTTTGTTCCTATTGGCTAGGCGTCTTATAAAATTGCCTCTCTATGTTTGCATGGTTTTGTTCTTGCATCACTGTTAACATCTCTCTTATTTTAGGGAACTATTGAGTGGTGCTTAGTATAGTGGAGAGAATATTGATCTGTAATTGAAAAGATAGGAATCTTATTCTGGTTCAGACTGGGTACTTTGTCCTTCAGGTCAGAATTGGCAGACTATAGCTTGTGGCCAAGTCTGACCTGCTTCCAGTTTTTATTCTACTTTTGAGCTAAGAATGGATCACACATTTTAATCTGGTTTTTAAAAATATCAAAAGAAGAATAATAAAGCATGACATACAAATTACATGGAATTCAAAATTTCAGGATTGACTAATAAAGTTTTATTGAAACTCATTATAGTTACATTTCCATATTGTCTATGGTTGCTTTCATGAAACAGTGGAAAAGTTGAATATCTGTGACAAAGACAGTATCTTCTCTCTCAATCAAGATGAAAGCCAAAGAAAAAATATTTACTATCTGGCTCTGAATTTACAGAAGTTTGCTGACTTCTGCCTTGGGTCTTCAGATTCCTTCATAAGATATATACCTGGACAAGCATTTCAAGAATGTTGTCTTTTCCTTTCTCTTATGAAAAAAGAATTGACTTTAAAAGGTATAAAACCTGTTTCAAAACACTGTTTAACATACAAGCCACAATGTAGCTAAGCTGTAAAAAACCTCAATTGTACATTGTTTTCAAAGTCTCATCACCATCATCTATTACAGGGCTTGCCCTCATAAAATAAGTAACAGTAACAGGGGAGCAGCTGTCCTGACACCTACCTGCACAGTAACCCATCTGAAAAGCAATCTTTGGAAGCTTCCTATCGGAGTAGTAATACTTGTCTTGACAACCCCAAAGAAAGGCAATGCCAGAGAATGCTCCAACTACCGCACGATTGCACTCATCTCACACGCTAGTAAAGTAATGTCAAAATTCTCCAAGCCAGGCTTCAGCAATACGTGAACTGTGAACTTGCAGATTTTCAAGCTGGTTTTAGAAAAGGCAGAGGAACCAGAGATCAAATCGCCAACATCCTCTGGATCATGGTAAAAGCAAGAGAGTTCCAGAAAAACATCTTTTACTGCTTCATTGACTATGCCAAAGCCTTTGACTGTGTGGATCACAATAAACTGTGGAAAATTCTGAGAGAGATGGGCATACCAGACCAGCTGACCTGCCTCTTGAGAAACCTATATGCAGGTCAGGAAGCAACAGTTAGAACTGGACATGGAACAACAAACTGGTTCCAAATAGGAAAAGGAGTACATCAAGGCAGTATATTGTCACCCTGCTTATTTAACTTATACGCAGAATACATCATGAGAAACGCTGGGCTGGAAGAAGCACAAGCTGAAATCAAGATTGCCGGGAGAAATATCAATGACCTCAGACATGCAGATGACACCACCCTTATGGCAGAAAGTGAAGAGGAACTAAAAAGCCTCTTGATGAAAGTGAAAGAGGAGAGTGAAAAAGTTGGCTTAAAGCTCAACATTCAGAAAACAAAGATCATGGCATCCAGTCCCACCACTTCATGGGAAATAGATGGGGAAACAGTGGAAACAGTGTCAGACTTTATTTTTTTGGGCTCCAAAATCCCTGCAGATGGTGACTGCAGCCATGAAATTAAAAGACGCTTACTCCTTGGAAGAAAAGTTATGACCAACCTAGACAGCATATTGAAAAGCAGAGACATTACCTTGCCAACCAAGGTCCATCTAGTCAAGGCTATGGTTTTTCCAGTGGTCAGGTATGGATGTGAGAGTTGGACTGTGAAGAAAGCTGAGCGCTGAAGGATTGATGCTTTTGAACTGTGGTGTTGGAGAAGACTCTTGAGAGTCCCTTGGACTGCAAGGAGATCCAACCAGTCCATTCTAAAGGAGATCAGCATTGGGATTTCTTTGGAAGGAATGATGCTAAAGCTGAAACTCCAGTACTTTGGCCACCTCATGCGAAGAGTTGACTCATTGAAAAAGACTTTGATGCTGGGAGGGATTGGGGGCAGAAGGAGAAGGGGACGACAGAGGATGAGATGGCTGGATGGTATCACTGACTCAATGGACATGAGTTTGAATAAACTCGGGGAGTTGGGGATGGACAGGGAGGCCTGGCGTGCTGTGATTCATGGGGTTGCAAAGAGTCAGACACGACTGAGCGACCGAACTGACTGACTGACTGACTGACAGCTTTAGTCAATTTTAATCTTTGACTAAGTACTAGGATAGTAATTTCTGAATGGTTGAATAAGTCACCCTGAGTTCATTTTCTGGATCAAACCCAGGTCTCCTGTATTGCAGGTGGATTCTTTACCATCTGAGCTACCAGGGAAGCCCAAGAATACTGGATTGGATAGCCTATCCCTTCTCCAGGGAATCTTACCTACCCAGGAATTTAACCAGGGTCTCCTGCATTGCAGGCAGATTCTTTACCAGCTGAGCTACCAGAGAAGCCTTACTCTCTGATATAAACACAGTTGAATCACATGATTTTTTTTTTTTTCTTAAATGGGAACTTTAGAAACAAAATAAAATAATTAGAAATAAGAACCAAGGCAAAAGGTAGGATGCAATGTGTGTGTCTCTACTAAGGAAATGAGTTTACATATCTGTCTTCATTAGACTGACTTTACTTCTAAAAACCTTCACAATTCACTTTTGACTCTCCAATGCCTTATATAGCACCTATGTGTGAAAGTCACTCAGGCATGTCTTACTCTCAGTGACCCCATGGACTGAAGCTACCCGGTTCCTCTGTCCATGGAATTCTCCAGGCAAGAATACCGGTGTGGGTTGCCATTTCCTTCTCCAGAGGAACTTCCCCACTCAGGGATTGAACCTGTATATCCTGCACTGCAGGCAGATTCTTTACCATCTGAGCCACCACGGACTTTCAGTGAGTAAATAAAAAGAGAAAAGAAGGAAGGAAAATGTATAGTGATAAAATACACATTTTTCTAAAGCAGAGAGTAATTGAATATATAAATCAGCGTCAGAGCAATAGGGTTGACATGGTTCCACCTTTAAGAAAGTGGAATTTTCTTTCTCTTTTGACATATTTGACTACACTGAGAATGTTGGTTCACATTAAGTTTCCAGTGTCTTTTCATCCACATTCTGTTTCATTATGACTTGAACTGCTCTCTTGTCCAGTCTATTGTTCTAAATTCAGATATTCACCACTCATGTAGATTAAGAGATGGCTGTCATATTTACTAAATATCTAATCGCCCTATTCCAAGGGCTTTCTGGAGAACAAATGTTGTGACAATAATCGTTGTTTAGGATGAGCAAAATTATCTCTGAGCAATTTATGAAAGGACAAATTCCAAAGTAATTACAGAACTTTTTATTTTTTTCCAGAGTCACTGTGAGTGAGGCATTTCTGAAGTCTTATTGTATTTAATTGTCAGCAATCCGGAAAAGTGTCTTATAAATTAGGACACTGAGACAGAAAGAAAATAAAGATTTTCCCAAAGGAGGAAAAAAATGATGTTTAATTCTACAGCCCAGATGACCAAGTGAAATATCTTAATAGGTGGCATTCTTGACCTGATTTTTTGTGAGATGGTAGATCTTCAGGCAATTCATTTAAAGACTAAGACCCCATCCTTTTGAAAGAACGTGTCTCTGAATATTTTCTATTTTCTCTGATACCCTCACTCTGCAATGATGATTAGTCAGATTGGAGGAAATACCTGCCACTCTGACGGGTGGCCTGTGTAGAGATGCATTTGCTTCTATTCTGAATCTGAAAGAAGGTCTTCAGACAATCAGGTCAATCTTAATAATCAATGAAGAAAAACTTCAGGACTGGTTCATTGTGATTTCCTAGCCAAAAGTGCTGGGAAGCTATTTGTTAGAATTTTAAAGGAAGCTGGTTGAGACAAAGCCAAAGAAAAATAATATTTCAGAAAGGGAGGAAACATTTAATATCAATTAAAGTAATTTTTTATACTATTGTGGTAAACATTACTCACTGTGCTAAATTCACCTTAAAGATTAATGAAACCTGTACTATATATTAAAATAAATAAAGATGAGTGTTTGGGAGGAACAGACTATTTGGGCCAGTTAAAAAGATTTTGTTGCCCTTTTCTGCCATGAAGTGTAACACTGTAATGTTTCTAGTAAAGACAAAATTCTGTCTTTAGTACTATTTTATTTATATAATACTATGTATTTATTACTAACTTCAGTAATATTTTATGTATTTGTTTTAGTATTTTACATAAAATATAAACAATATACATAAATATACTATTTAATGAGAAATCATTCGCCTTATGTTTTTCAGGTGTTTTATTTTTTATATATGCTCAGACAGTGCAGGTGAGGTGAGAGCCACTGTTTAACTTTTAATATCTTTATTGTACTATTCTTGAGGTGAGGTGAAGTCGCTCAGTCGTGTCCGACTCTTTGCGACCCCGTGGACTGTAACCTACTAGGCTTCTCCGCCCATGGGATTCTCCAGGCAAGAATACTGGAGTGGATTGCCATTTCCTTCTCCAGGGGATCTTCCCAACCCAGGGATCGAACCCGGGTCTCCCGCATCAGAGGCAGACGCTTTAACCTCTGAGCCACCAGGGAAGCCTGAAATGATCTCTTTAGTGATATCATTTTCTTTGTAATTAAATGTAGTGATTGGATTTTACTGCATGTTTGAATGATCTACCTAAAAGCTGTCTCTTATACACATCTTACATAAATATACTATTTAATGCATTTATATATTTATTTTTAGTACTAGTTTATGTATTTAGTACTAACTGACTTCTGTGAGCTTTTGAATCAATTTAGCCATCATGAAAAATAGCACTAATTTAAATGCCCTTCTTTACTTTCAGTTCCACTTTCACCCAAAGTCAAGTTATAGCTCATTGTATTTCTTTCTGGAAGAGGGTTTTTCAAGCAACATCTTTTTATTATGGAGGGATATTTGGGGAATTAACAGTTTCTTGGCTATAAGCCACTGTCATTTAAATAATTGGTGGTTTAGTTGGGAAATAAACTAAGATATATTTGAATTCCAAGGTTTAAATAAACTGTTGAGTTACAGAGGTAAGAAATTCAAGGCAGACAATTGAATAATTTACCATTTTAAATTTTGATAGGTATTTAAAAATTCTATTCAACTGCTAAAAAAATGGTACCCTCCCTCTCATTTTCACAAATGTCTAAACTAAATTATTCACATTATTTTATGATGAGTGCTTGATTTCCATAAGTTCATACTTAAAAAATAACAGGTTCCTTCCTGGAAGCAAATATATGCAGACTTCCTAGAGAGTCCTGTGATATATAATTGTACATTTTAAAAGACAAATTTTATAGTATGTGGATTATATATCAATTAAAAAAATAAGCAAGTAGGAAGTAGAAGAAAAATATGAGATTATTTTTTTAACAGACATGTTGTTATGGGCTGAAATGTATACCTTCAAAATTCATATGCTGAAATCCTAACATCCAGAATGTGACTATATTTGGAGCTAGGGCCTCTTAAAAGGTAGTTAAGGTAAAATGAGATAATATTGATGGGCTCAAATCCAATATACCTGGCATCCTTATAAAGAGATTGAGATGCAGATACAGAGAGGAAACCATCTGAAGACAATGAAAGAAGATTCTATCTACAAAATAAGAAGACCTCAGAAGAAACCAGTCCTATCCCAACTAGATCTCAGACCTCTAGCCTCCAAAACTGTGAGAAAATAAATTCTTGTAGTTTATGCTTTTTAGTCTGTGGTGCATTGTCATGGCAGACTTAGAAAACAAATATACATGTTATCCTCATTTTAATAGTTTTAGCTTGATTTCTTTTTGACCTGTTTACATACAGCAACATACATTTTTATACTAGCTAGCCTAATGTGCCAGAAATCATTCGCCTTATGTTTTTCAGGTGTTTTATTTTTTATATATGCTCAGACAGTGCAGGTGAGGTGAGAGCCACTGTTTAACTTTTAATATCTTTATTGTACTATTCTTGAGGTGAGGTGAAGTCGCTCAGTCGTGTCCGACTCTTTGCGACCCCGTGGACTGTAACCTACTAGGCTTCTCCGCCCATGGGATTCTCCAGGCAAGAATACTGGAGTGGATTGCCATTTCCTTCTCCAGGGGATCTTCCCAACCCAGGGATCGAACCCGGGTCTCCCGCATCAGAGGCAGACGCTTTAACCTCTGAGCCACCAGGGAAGCCTGAAATGATCTCTTTAGTGATATCATTTTCTTTGTAATTAAATGTAGTGATTGGATTTTACTGCATGTTTGAATGATCTACCTAAAAGGTACCTTCCTCCTTACTCATTTTCTGCTTTCAAATTGCCCTGATAAGTGATAAAAACCAAAGAAATTGGAAGCATAGTATTGAAATTTGAACAAGCGCAGTAGCAATTTACCTTTTTCCTCCCATGTATACACACTCCACGTTTTGGAATGGTTGTCTGATTGCACTGAGCTTGAATGGCTTTCAGCAACCTCAATTTGGACTTGTTTATGAACAAGGGCAAAGGAACTGAGGCCTCCTGAAAGCATCTAACCTTTACCTAAGATTTTCTAGAATGTCTCCTGTGGCCATTTCTTTAGAGAAAACTAGATGAAAAGGTTATACTTGAGTTCTCTTTTTTGAGAAGGAGATAACTAGGTCTGATCTTCATGACTTTACTTATTTCCTATGTAAGTTTTTTTCTTTAATCAAGAAATATGCTAACCAGCTGTTCTCAGAATTTTCTCACATTTTTTCCTCAATGTGTGACTTTGAGACATATTGGCAAGAGAAGGTGTGAATATTCAAATGAATTTCCTAGAAAGGATATAAAATCTACTTAAATTTAAAAAATTTTCTTTAGTACAACTTTTTTTCCTATTGGAAAGTGCAAATGCATTAGGTGGGAGCAAACCCTCATTGTAAAAGGTACTTTGGGAAGATTCACAAATATTCATATTTTTTTTCTCCATTCTCTTCTATCTCATAGATACAAGCATTGCCTGGACACTGGGAATACTGTTGGGCAGAAATATAGGTAAGCAATTAGGTTTATGAACAGCTTATAGCTTAGTAAGGAAGATGACATCAAATAAATAATGACATAAAAAATCACATACATTATGATATAAATGATTAATTATTGGTTTGATGTGGTCCTAAAGAAGAGAAACAGAGTACTCTGAGGATGTGGACTACTGAAATTTATCCTTATCTTTGTGGCCAGTAGGCTAGTAAGGCTTCCCCAAGACTGATAAGGAATGAAGAGCCTAAATTATTCAGTTCCAGGTTAAAGATTTTGGCTTTTTTCTTGAGAAAAATGAGAAAGCATAAAATAGTTATAAAAATGAAGTCATAATCAGAATCACATTCTGCAAAACAACCCTGCAGAAAATAGATTTAAGAGGAGATGGAAGGAGGTGAATGAACTGGGCTTCATAGTAGTATTCTATGATAGATAGAGTGATGGCTTCAATGTATGTGTTGGCAGTGAGTAATGTAGCAAAGGGGACAGATTCTTAAGACATTCAAGTAGAGATAAAAAGCCTTGGGATGATATGTACAAATGTGAGAGTTGGACCATAAAGAAGGCTGAACACTGAAGAACTGATTATTTCAAATTGTGTTGCTGGAAAAGACTCTTGAGAGTCCCTTGGACTGCAAGGAGATCAACCAGTCAATCCTAACGGACATCAACCCTGAATATTCTTTGGAATGACTGATACTGATGCTGAAACTTCAATACTTTGGCCACCTGATGTTAAGACCCAACTTTAGAAAAGAGTCCTTTTCCCTGATGTTGGGAAAGATTGAAGGCAACAGGAGAAGTGAGTGACAACGGATGAGATGGTTCAATAGTATCACTGACTCAATGGACATGAATTTGAGCAAACTCTGGAAGATGGTGGAGGTGAGAGAAGCCTGGCACATTGCAGTCCATAAGGTGACACATAGTCAGACATGACTTAGTGACTGAGCAACAACAAAGAATGACATGGGTGGTAAAAAATAGAAATCAAGGATGAATCCACAATTTCTGGTTTTAATAACTGGATGGAGGGGAGCACCATTTATGGAAATACAGTGTATGTTGGTTGTACTTTATAATCATTAAATCAGTATGTATACATCTGGAAGGCTATAGGGCTCATGAGTTCAAGGGTGCAATATTCAAATAGCTCCGGTTTAAAGTCTACTCGCTTACATAGAAATCCCACTTCTTTGTAGTAACTTCTAGAAATTCTGAAAGAACTGTATGTGTTTCTGTATGTATAACTATAGTCATTAAACTATCTAGGACTCTGATCCTATTATCTTTCTGTGTTCTAGAGTATGATTTGAGGGTTCTGCCTCCAATAGTAGAAGTCCCAGTTTTCTTGCTCCTGTTGCCCTCTGTTACATTAAGATAACCTACTGCTGCTGATACTGGGGGTCATCCTCATGACTACCAGCAAATCTGAGACGTTAGCTGGCAGTATTAGCTACTCTGAACAGAACTCCAAAATCCTGGTACCAGTAGGGGATCTGCACTGTCTAAAATTGTTTCACAATTAAGAAGTGAAAATCTTTTTTCTTCTCTCATTTATGGTAGGATCAGCTGGAAGAATTACTCAGGCTCCAAAGCATTCCAAAGAATCTTCACTTCATTCAACCTTGGGAATGCATCATCAGTAGGGTGCTGGGTTCAGATGGTTCCCTGTTTCAGTTTTGGTAGCAGCCCTGTACCTGAAATGGTTCTTTGTCTCCATCTCAAAGGACCCACATCTGTTGACTCCTTCCTTTTATGTTGCATTCTCTTTATGGGACTCTGTTGTACATTTTTGCAGCATGGTTTATATTTGGGGCTCCCCAAGTCTATCAGAAATGTCTCTATTTTATGCATTTTCTTCACCATAATGGCAGGTTCCAATCTCTCTTCTGTAGAATCCACACTCCTTCTCCTTGGACTATATATAAAGTAATACAGGCAATTAGATCCTCGAGAGAATGAGTGACCTGACTCAATATGACACTATAGTTGTGAGATAATGATGGATTATGTAAGAGTATTTTGCATTTTAGTTTCTCATGTCAAATGTTAGAAGACAACATAAGGCTTACAAAAGACAACTTCACTAGACTATTTTTAAATTAAAAAAAATTCATTTTATATTAGCGCATAACTGACAAACAATGTTGTGTTTCAGGTGTATAGCAAAGTGATTCAGTTTTCCATATACTTGTGTCAATTCTTTTTCAAATTCCTTTCCCATTTAGGTTATTACAGAGTACTGAGAAACATTCCCCATGCTGTACAGTAGGTCCTTGTTGGTTATTTATTTTGAAACAGCAATGTGAACATTTAAAATTTTTAAATAAAATTTTTCAATAAAAGGGTGCATATGTGGGTGGTGACACCACTTCCTGTTGTGGGAAAATCGGCTGAATGTATACAGTAAATTCAGGGAAACTTTCAGGACAAGGGTGCCTACACTCACTTCTATTATTCAACATAGTTCTGGAAGTCTTAGCTACAGCAATCAAAGAAGAAAAAGAAACAACAGGAATATGGATTTGAAAAGAAGAATTAAAACTCTCACTGTTGCAGATGACATGACACTATACATACAAAACCATAAAGTTACTATCAGAAAATTACTAGAGCTAATCAATGAATTTAGTAGTCACAGGATACAAAATCAACACACAGAAATCACTTGCCTTCCTATATGCTAACAATAAAAAATCAGAAAGAGAAATTAAGGAACCAATTTCATTCGCCATTGCAACAAAAAGAATAAAATATCTAGGAATAAACTACCTAAGGAGACAAAGGAACTGTATAAGACAGTTATAAGACATTGCTGAAAGAAATCAAAGATGACATAGATGGAGAGATATTCCATGTTCCTGGTTTGAAAGAATCAATATTGTGAAAAAGGCTACACTACGAAATGCAGCCTACAGATTCAATGTGATCCCTATCAAATTACCAACGTAATTTTTCACAGAACTAGAACAAAAAATTTCACAATTGTTTGGAAACACAAAAGACCTAATTAGACATGAAAAGATGCTCAGCATCACTCATTATTAGAGAAATGCAACTCAAAGCTACAATATGATACTACCTCACACCAGTCAGAATGGCCATCATCAAAAATTCTACAAATAATAAAGGCTGGAGATATTGTGGAGAAAATGGAAGCCTCTTGCATTGTTGTTAGGTATGTAAATTGATACAGCTACTATGGAAGAAAGTATGGAGATTCCTTAAAAAACTAGGAATAAAACCACCATATGACCCAGAAATCCCACTCCTAGGCATATACCCTGAGGAAACCAAAACTGTAAAAGACACATGTACCCCAGTGTTCACTGCAGCACTATCTCCAATAGCTAGAATGTGGAAGCAACCTAGATGTCCATCCACAGATGAATGAGTAAAGAAACTGGCACATATATACAATGGAATACTACTCAGCCATAAAAAGGAACACATTAGAGTCAGTTCTTATGAGGTGGATGAACCTAGAGCCTATTAAATGGAGTGAAGTAAGTCAGAAAGAGAAAGAGAATTATAATTATTGTGTACTAATGCATATATATGGAATCTAGAAAGACAGTACTGATGAAATTATTTACAGGGAAGCAATGGAGACACAGATATAGGGAATAGACTTATGGTCATGGCAGGGGTGGGGTGGAAGAAGAGGGTGAGATGTATGGAAAGAGTAACATAGAAATTTACATTATCATATGTAAAATGATAGCCAATGGGAATTTGCTGTATAACCCTGTAAGACACTGCTGAAAGAAATCAAAGATGACATAGATGGAGAGATATTCCATGTTCCTGGGTTGAAAGAATCAATAAGGCTACACTGAAATGCAACCTACAGATTCAATGTGATCCCTATCAAATTACCAACGTAATTTTTCACAGAACTAGAAGAAAAAATTTCACAATTGTTTGGAAACACAGAAGATCTAATTAGACATGAAAAGATTCAAACAGGGGCTCTGAAACAACCTAGAAGGGGGGATGGGGAGGGAGATGGGAGCGAGTTTCAAGAGTGAGGGGACTCTTCCCTTTAAAAATGAACCAATTTATACATTATAAATAGTAAGCATGAGTATTTTTTCCCCCACACTTTGTCAAGAATGGGCATCATTAACCTTCAATCTTTGTCAATATGTTGTGTGAATAATTATTTCTAATGTCTTATGTTTTAAGAATTACGAGGCTATTTAATTATCTATTGCTGTGTAACAAATCATCCCAAAGCTTGGCAGCTTAGCACAACAAACATTTATTATCTCACAGTTTCTGTGGAAACAGGGATACGGATGACAGGTGTAGCTTAGCTGGAAGCCTCAGGCTCAGGCTCTCAGGCAGGCTGCCATCAAAGTATTGGCAGGGGCTACAGTCATCTCAAAGCTCAACTGGGGGCAAGTCCCCTTCCAATATTTCTTGCATGGTTGCTGGCAGGTCTTGTATCTTTTCCATGTAGATCTCTCCACCCCCACCCTGAGTGTCCTCTTGACATGGCAGCAGGTGATCCAAGGATGCTGAAGCCAAAGAAAGGAAGCTGTAGCTCTTAATCACAGTAATAACATATATCACTTTTAGTTTTTCTATTTGTCAGGAACTGTTGCCAGATCCAACCCATACTTAAGAGGAGGATAATACACAGGATAAAAATCAGTAGGAGCCACCTTAGGGACTACATATCTACCAGGGATATAGAACAACTTTTTTCTGTGCATGTGACTTGGTGTGTGTCCTATAAAGATACTTTAAGATGTTTATATTTTCAGGCTTATCCATATGTGCCGGGAGCCAGCGTGAGGAATCCCGCCCATGGCAAAGGTCATGAGGAAGGAAGCTGACAAAATGCAAGGACATGATCAGGCTTCAGGGGTTCCCCCTGGAATTTCCTGAGCATCCACCCCCCAAAACCAGAGTCTGCCTGCTTTACTATGTTATGCTTTCCACCTACTCTTCTGACATTAACAGGGGGCTGTTCTCCCACCAACTTTTTCTGGAAAAAAATTAATTTAGAGCTTTTTAGATAATAAATCTCCTGGGCATAATACGAGTGTTTCAATCCAAAAACCCCTCTGATGGCTTTCTAGCCTGCCTGCAGGACTCGTACAGCTGCACATGTGATTGTATGAGGCCTCCCGACCGCGGGAGGCACAGGCAGCTTAAAACATCCTAGGAATGTAGGGGCTTCTGAAGAGTCAAAATCATTAGAATAGGACTGATTAAAGGTTTCATTTGTTGAGCCAATACTTGCTGCCAAGTTTTCATATCTTTTATTTGCAGATATAGTTGATATATGGAAAAACAGGTAGCAGATCTGGTATTAGCAAAATTAGATCTTTGAATTAAGTACTTTCTTTGTTATAACCCACTGCACCTTTGCTCTACAGGAATGTAACTTTATTTAGTACTTTGAGGGTGATGCAGAGTAAAGAAAAAACACTTCTAGGGAAAAGGAGTTTTCTGGTTGATAGACAATTATCCAGGAAGAGAGCCATAAAAATGTTAACAGGCCTCTTGGCCAGAAGATAATGTAAACCACCTGAGACCTTTTGTATATGGGAAGGTATGCAAAAAGAAAGCCTGGTCTCAATGAGGGTCAGGACTGCTGCCCCTGCATAACTCTGCATATTCCATTATTTCTTTAGGTACAACTTGGGATATATAAGCTGATTTTGAAAAATAAAGTTTTTGGAGTCTTGCACCGATGCTGGGCTTCCCCATGTCGTTCTTTTCTCCCCTTTTTCGGCTGAATTCCCATCTGGAGCGGGGAGGCTCACCACATCTACTTACTTGCCCTGGCTGCTAAGATCCACGTGAAAGGGAGCCTAAGGCGGGGCACCCTTTGATATTCAAGTGGGCGCTGGTGGCCTAAGGTAGATGGTGCAAACCTCTTGTCTTGAGGTTTTATTGGTTTTCCCTGTAAACCAAGTTATTCAGCCTCCTTTTCTCCATCTAAATTTCCTACTATACTATTTCTTCCTAATCTAATCTTATATCTCTAAATAAATAAGTTTTTCCTCGCCAATGCCATCCCCGCTTCGAATCACCCTGGATCCACCGGGGCTGGACCCCGGCACATATGTGCTCTGAATTTATTACTATACTTAGGTCTTCCTAATTCTTAGTATACTTTCAAAAAATTAGACCCTTGAATGGTTTCTTGCATTATTTTTATATTTAAATATTTAACCCATTTGACCAATTTGGATTTTACAAATAATGAGGTAAGAGTTTTGTTTTATTTTATCCAAATAGCTATTTATCTCAATAATATATAGTATATAATTCAGCTTCCCTTTCCCTAATTTGAAACGCATGATGACAGCATTTTACCCCATTCTGCTAAAAATAAATAGATTTCTCCTCAAATTCTTGTGATTGCTTGTTATAATAAAATAAGTATAACCTGGGAGAATAAAGCTTATTTTGAAAACAATCATCTAACTGTACATGTCACCAAACCATTATTCTAAAGTTTAATGTATTCATTATTTGTGTCATCATGTGTCATACAACTTAAATTTTAAGGACTTAATTATGTGATCCATGTAGATATAAATTTTATATCTACTAAATGAAGCTGTATTTTGAAGTCATCAGCAATCAGTTGGTTTTGGCACTACTAAGATATATTCCATAGTGAAAATTAGAAATTAACATTTTCCTAGGACAATTAAAATTATTTATATGTCTAGATTCTTATTCCTACTCACCCAAGACCTAGAACTGCTGAGAGGGTGATCTATCAGTGTTTCTGGATAGGTATCAGTTGCCAATTACATAATTCATAATTGAGAAAGTGATTGAGAAACTTCTTTCAGTTTCTCAAAATCCTCATCTATATAATCTCCCTTTTAGCTGAAAATTTTCCATCCAAGTAAGTGTGTTCCCCTGTTTCTATAAGAATATGGTGTGCTAATGATGGCAAAACAGATTTCATAATTTCTTGGTGAGTCTTGCATCTACAGTCACTCTGAAATGGGAGGATGCTCAACATCTATTGTATTAGTGCCAGCTCTTCATGAAAATCTAGGACTTCAGGAATTTTGCCTCTTATTCAGTTGTCTATATGATTTTTGAATAAAAACTTGTTGTCTATACGATTTATGGGTGAATTTAACTCAGATGACCATTATATCTACTACTGTGGGCAGGAATCCCTCAGAAGAAATGGAGTAGCCATCATGGTCAACAAAAGAGTCCGAAATGCAGTACTTGGATGCAATCTCAAAAATGACAGAATGATCTCTGTTCGTCTCCAAGGCAAACCATTCAATATCACAGTTATCCAAGTCTATGCCCCAACCAGTAAT
>SJYT01032133.1:95578-128503 GCA_006410635.1 Cephalophus harveyi | reverse complement strand
AATGATGCTAAAACTGAAACGCCAGTAGTTTGGCCACTTCATGCAAAGAGTTGACTCATTGGAAAAGACTCTGATGCTGGGAGGGATTGGGGGCAGGAGGAGAAGGGGACGACCGAGGATGAGATGGCTGGATGGCGTCATGGACTCTATGAATGTGAGTCTGGGTGAACTCCGGGAAATGGTGATGGACAGGGAGGCCTGGTATGCTGCGATTCATGGGGTCACAGAGTCGGACACGACTGAGCGACTGAACAGAACTGATAGCTATTTTGTTATATTTACCTACTTTCTGGTTGTCACTACATATGTCATTTCATCTATTTGACTATTCCCTCCTTGAAATTGGTACAGTCAGTAAAGCATCTGCATGCAATGCGGAGACCTGGGATCAATCCCTGAGTAGGGAAAATGCCTGGAAATTTCCCTGGACTGAGGAGCCTGGTAGGCTACAGTCCATAGAGTTGCAAAGAGTCTGGCATGACTGAGCAACTTCACTTCTTCTTTGAAATTACACTACACTTCAGAAGTTTCGTATGCTCTGCAGGGCTTAACACAGTACATTGCACCTGACAGATCATGAAAAAATATGTTTTGAATAAAATTAATCATAACACACTGCTTGATGCATTTTGTCCAGGACTGAGAAAATACATTTTCTATACTAAGTATGGGGCTTCTCTGGTGGCTCAGTGGTAAAGAATCTGCCTGTAGTGCAGGAGCCGTAGAAGATGTAGGTTCAATCCCTGAGTCGGGAATATCTCCTGGAGGACGGTATGGTAACCCACTCCAGTATTCTTGCCTGGAGAATCCCATGGAGGGAGGAACCTGGTGGACTACAGTGCATACGGTCACGATCAGTTGGATATGACTGAAGCAACTTAAGTCTTCACCCACACTTGCCGGGAGCCAGCGTGAGGAACTCTGTCCATGACAAAGGTCATGAGGAAGGAGGCTTCAGCATACACAAAGGCGGGATCGTGCCTCAGGAAACCCCCTGTTCCCGAGCATCTCCCCCCAAAACCAGAGTCTGCCTACTTTACTGCTTTATGCTCTCACCTACACCTCTGACTTTACGGGAGGCTTTCCCCCATCACCTCTTGGAGAAGGAGTTAACCTACAGCTCCAGTTAATAAAAATTCCTGGGCATGGCAAGAGTGTTTGAACTTACGAACTCCTCTGAAGTTTCTCTAGCCTGCCTGTACAGGTTCATCCAGCCACATGTGATTGTTTACAGCCTCCCAACCATGAGAGGCATGAGATGTTTTAGACTTACTAAAGGCAGATTCTTTTAGGAAGTTAGAAATTATTAGTATAGTGGGTTGATTAGGAATTATATTAGTGAAGGATTTTTCATTTGTTGAGCCAATATTTGCTGCTAAATCTCCATATTCCCTGCCCTTATAATGACTATAACTAGCATATAGGAGAAATAAGTATTAACCTTTACGATTAATCATGTTAACCTTAGGCTAAGTAAATTCCTTTCTTAATTGTAACCCACTACACCCTCACCCTATAGAAATGCAGCTTTATCTGGTACCTTCAGAGGGTGGTGCCTGGTTTAAGAAAAATCACCCCTGGAAAATAAGTTTTTGGTTGACTGACCGTTATCAGAAAGAAAGGATCATAAAATGTTAGCAGGCCTCCTGGCCAGAAGATGATGTAAAACCCCTAAGACCTTTTTGTATACATTTATATGAAGCACCTGATTTTGATAAAGGTCAAGACTGCTGACCCCCGCGTGACTTTAAAATTTCCATTTGTCTAAATGTGTAACAAAAGGTATATAAGCAAACCTGAAAATAAAGAAATCGGATCTGTTTCTGGAAAGACTGATTCTCCCGTGTCTTTCCTTTTTGTTCTCCATTTTTCTGGCTGAATTCCCATCTGGAGCATGGGTGCTTGCCAAGCCTGCTAATTTTGCCCTGGCTTTTAAGTTCTACGCGAGAAGGAGCCCAAGGCAGGGCACCCTCCACTATTCAAGTGGGCGCCGGTTGCCTACGTAGGTGGTGCAAGCTTCTTGTCTCGAAACTTTATTGGTATCCCATGTAAACCAAGTTATTCAGCCCCTTTTTCTCCACTAATATTTTCCTACTACACTATTTCTTTCTAATCTCCCTCTATATCTTTAATTAAGCAATTAATTCCTAGGACACTGACTCCATCCCCACTTCGAATTACCCTGGATCCACCAGGACTGGACCCTGGCACACACTAAGTATACATGCCCTTTCATGGGTCACAGCTTTATCGTGGTGAAGGTGCTTGCATAATCAATGAAACTATGAGCCAGGTCATGGAGGACCACTCAAGATGAATGGGTCATAGTGAAGAGTTCTGAAAAAACGTGGTCCACTGAAGAAAGAAATGGTAACCCACTCCAGAATTCTTGCTGCGAGAACTCTATGGATGGTATGAAAAAACAATAAGATATGATGCCAGAAGATCAGCCCCTCCTCAGGTGGAAGGTGTCTGATATGCTACTGGGGAAGAGCAGAGGGCAATTACTAACAGATCCAGTAAGTGTAAAGTGGCTGGGCCAAAGAAGAAATGATGCTCTGCTGTGGATATGTCTGATAGTGAAGACAAACTCTGAAGCTGTAAAGGATTATATTGCATAGGAACCTTGAATGAAAGGCTCAGGAGTCAAGGTAAATTGGATGTGGTCAAGCAGGAGATGGCAAGATTGAACACTGACCTAGTAGGAATCAGTGAACTATAACGGATGGGAATACGCTCTGTGTGCCTGTTGTGCGCTTAGTCGCTCAGTCATGTCAGACTCTTGTGACCCCACAGACTGAGCCGTCCAGGCTCCCCCGTCCATGGGATTCTACAGGCAAGAATACCAGAGTATGTTGCCATTTCATTCTCCTTGGGATCTTCCCAATCCAGGGATCGAACCCAGGTCTCCTGCATTGCAGACTCCCATGGATGGAAGTGGGAAAATTTAATTCAAATAGCCATTATATCAACTACTGTGGGAAAGAGTTCATTAGAAGAAATGTATCAGTCTTCATAGTCAACAGATTTCAAAATGCAGTACTTAAATGCAGTCTCAGAAATGACAGAATGATCTTCGTTCATTCCCAAGGCAAACCATTCAACATCACAGTAATCCAAGTTTATGCCCTGGGCACTGATGCCAAAGAAGCTAAAGTTGATGGTTCTATGAAGACCTATATCACTATCTGGAGCTAACAACAACAACATAAAGATGTCCCTTTTATCATAGAGGATTGGAATGCACAAGTAGGGAGTCAAGAGATGACAAGAATAATAGGCAACTTTGGCTTTGGAGTACAAAATGAAGCAGGGCAAAGGCCAACAGAGTTTTGTCAAAAGAACATGCTGGTTATAGCAAACAGCTTTTTCCAACAATGCAAAAGAGGACTCTACACATGGACATCACAAGATGGTCAATTCTGAAGTCAGATTGATTATGTTCTTTGCATCCAAAGATGGATAATCTTTATATTGTCAACAAAAACAAGACTGGGAGCTGACTGTGGCTCAGATCATGAGCTCCTTATTGCAAAATTCAGGCTGAAATAGAAAAAAGTAGGGAAAACCACTAGACAATTCAGGTATGACTTAAATCAAGTCCCTTGTTATTATAGAGTGGAGGTGATAAATAGATTCAAGGGGTTAGATCTGGTAGACTGAGTGCCTAAAGAAATATAGACAGAGGTTCATAATATTGTACAGGAGGTAGTGATCAAAATGATCCCAAAGGAAAAGAAATGCAAGAAGGCAAAGTGTTTGTTTGAGGAAGCTTTACAATAGCTGAGAAAAGAAGAGAAGTGAATAGCAAGGGAGGAAGGGAAAGATATACCCGTCTGAATGAACAGTTTCAGAGAATAGCAAGGAAAGATAAGAAAGCCTTCTTAAGTGAATAATACAAAGGAATAGAAGAAAACAATATAATAGGAAAGATTAGAGATCTCTTCAAGAAAATCAGAGATGTTAGGGAATATTTCATGCAAAGATGGACATAAAGGACAGAATTGATATTGACCTATACAAGCAGAAGAGATTAAAAAGAGGGGGTAAGAATACAAAGAATGATACAAAAGAGGTCCTAATGATCCCGATAACCATGATGGTGTGGTCACTCACCTAGAGCCAGACATACTGGAGTGTGAAGTCCAGTGGACCTGGGAAGAATAGCTACAAACAAAGCTAGTGGAGGTGGCTGAATTCCAGGTGAGCTGTTTGCAATCCTAAAAGATGATTCTGTTGCACTCAATATGTTAGCAAATTTGGAAAACTCAGCAATGGGCTTAGGACTGGAAAATGTCACTTTCATTCCAATCTAAAAGAAGGGCAATGCCAAAGAATGTTCCAACTACCATACAATTGCACTCCTCTCACATACTAGCAAAGTAATGCTCAAAATCTTTCAAGGTAGGCTTCAGCAGTACATGAACCAAGAACTTCCAAATGTATAAGCTGGGTTTAGAAAAGGTGGAGAAACCAGAGACCAAATTGGCAACATTTGTTGGATCATGGAGGATGCAAGGGAATTCCAGAAAAGCATCTATCTACTTCTACTTCATTGATTATGCTAAAACTTTTGATTATGTGGATCTCACCAAACTATGGGAAATTCTCAAAGAGATGAGAGTACAAGAGTACTTTACCTGTCTTCTGAGAAACCTGTGTGCAGCAACAGTTAGAGCCAGGAATTGAGAGACAGACGGGTTCAAAGTTGGGAAAGGAGCATGACAAGGTTTATAATGCACCCTGCTTATTTAACTTCTATGCAAGGTACATCACACGAAATGCTGGGCAGGATGAGTCACATGCTGAATAACAAAAACAATATAGGAAATATTTTCTTTTAGAATATAAGAGAGTTTAAACTTTTATTTGGAAAAAGATGTTATTTTTTTTGTAGCTGAGAATTTCAATGGTTTTCAAGTGGTAGATTACTCTTGTCCAATATAATTATCCCTTGTCGTTAGAGACTATACTGTAAGACACTATCATACAAAAGTGTTTTGATTTTAAAGCAGTTAAGCAATTTTATTTCTTCACATATTTCCTCTTCCATGAATTAAGGTTATGATACACACAAAGTTATTATCTGAGAGATGATTACCCTGTAGAGGTTCATTGGTGGTGACATTTGTCAAACTCTTGAAATTTAATAGAATTATAGATAAACTCAGTGTCATCAAATTCCAGTTAAATTTAACATCAACCCCTAATATTGTGCCCTTCTCTCAAATTTCATGACCACATCCATAGTGCTGCATAATATTTTTTCATGTGGACATTTGCAGCAATTTTTGCATACAGTGTTCACTGGCTATAGCAATTTAGAAAATAAATTTAAATAAAAGGAGGAAATAAATCAACTATACCTTGAATATTTAGAGATAATATTTAATATTTACATCCAGATGTGTATGAATATGTTATATATATATATATATATATATATATGCAATTTTTCACATACTGTGTCATAAACATTATGTCAACCATGTACCATGAACAGTGTGTACTAAGTACACTTCTTAGAAAACAAATTCAGTGGTTCAATTATCATGGAGAGTAATATATTTATTTTACCAATCCCTGATTTTTGACAATTAAGCTCTTTCCCAGTATTTGCTTTTACAAAATGTCTCCAAGGAGGATTCAAGTGCCTATGTATGTACATAGTCACACACAAACTATTATATTCCTGATGTACATAATTGCTATGGTTATTTTAGTTGCTATATTTATTTATGCTAAACCCCACTTATCCTGACTCTACAAATTTAGTCTCCACCTTGCCATCAGAGTGATCATCTCACAGTGACATTTACATGCCATACCTCAGTTTAATAATCTTTGATGGTGCCCCATTGTTCACTCACATATTTAAAGGATCAAAGCATTCTCCTAGCCTTTGCAGTCTACCTCTTTCCAGTTAGGATCTCTTGATTTTTACCTGTAGGCTTAGTTCTTTTCCAAATTCCCAGAGTAAATCATGATTATTTTATGCTTAAAATCATGCATTCTGCAAAAATTTCTATTAAAATTCAGAAACTTCCTCCAATGACAAAATGAGAGCAATGTAGATAAGTCCATGATAAAGCAGAATTTTGGATTCACACAGCTGTAAATTCAACTGTTTATTTCTAATAGACACGATTTGACTGATATTAAATATTTTACAAAATAAGTGACTATTTTACAAAATAGGTGGTAGGAAACAGTTTTGATAAACACTATAGTACCCAGAGGAAGCATTTAATATTATTTTTTAGGTATAAAAGCAGAATCTAAGGTTCAGAAGAATAAACTCACTTCTTATACTGCTTAGCTATGCAGTCTCTTTCTATGGTAAGCAGTAAATATTGATTATAGGTTAAAGGCAATTAAAATAATGGGCCTGTAGCTACAGCCATGCCAGAGAGTTCTTGGCACTGACAGCATTTACCACATTTACCAATGACTGTCAAATTTAATGAGCAAACACATTTTCCAGGAAAAAGTATTTAATGCCTATTTGCCAAGCACAGGCTGCATTCAATTTGTGGGTTAACACTTAAAAATACAGACAAGAGACAGAAAATGTTGCTATTAAAAGAAGAAAAGGGGGAGGTAATTAAAAAAGCCATTTAAAATGAAAACTTTCCAGTATAAGAAACAGGCTTATTTCTGTTATTCCAGGGCATTTTACAGATCCTTCTTTTAAGTTATGGCAGCTTAGCCACTTTGGTAAAGACTGAAGCAGAAAGAAATCTTTGTTTATAGGTATCATACAGGATATGAAAGTGAAAGTGAAAGTTGCTCAGTCATGTCTGACTCTTTGCAATCCCATGGTCTATACAGCCCATGGAATTTTCCAGGCCAGAATACTGGAGTGGGTAGCCTTTCCTTTCTCCAGGGGAGCTTCCCAACCCATAGATCAAACCCAGATCTCCCACATCAAGGCGGATTCTCTACCATCTTAGCTAGAAGGGAAGCCCAAGAATACTGGAGGGGGTAGCCTATCCCTTCTCCAACAGATCTTCCCACCCCAGGAATCCAACCCAAGTGGACTGCTGTTATTGCTTCATAAATTTAAAAAAAATTTTTTCTTACTGTATTTTTGTAGCTCACCAAGCAAGAGGGTCAAAATACAGCCTCCCCTCCCTACATCCACCAAAGTCAGTAACAATTGGTATGAAATGGGGTCCATAATTTGTGAAAGAAAGGATCTGGTTTCAGCTTTGATCCAGTTAGAATCAAATCCCTTTCATTGCCACCTGAGAAGTAAGAAAGTAATGAGAAAAGATGAAAAGAAAATAATGATAAGTAAAAAAAGTAATTTAGAGAGAAACTCTCAAACTACACAAAAAGAAGAAACTGTTGCCAGTCTGCTGATACTTGGATAAAGACAGCTAATAAACATTATTGTAGGAACTCATCAAGCCATTCACATAATGAAGAATTTTTATAAATAGGTATTAAGATTTTATAAAATTACACAAAATTTGATCCCTATAATGGACAGAACACCAACAGTATTTAAATTATAACATATTTTTGAACACTGGCTGAAGAAAACATTACATATATTACACATTCTAGTCCTCAGAGGCTAAATTTCACTCCTCATATTCAAGTAAGCACAATATCCTTAAATAGGTATTAAGATTTTATAAAATTACACAAAATTTGATCCCTATAATGGACAGAACACCAACAGTATTTAAATTATAACATATTTTTGAACACTGGCTGAAGAAAACATTACATATATTACACATTCTAGTCCTCAGAGGCTAAATTTCACTCCTCATATTCAAGTAAGCACAATATCCTGTTACTCTCATAGCATCACTAGTGAAAAGAGAGTGTTAGTGGATCAGTCGTGTCTGACTCTCTGCAACCGCATGTACTATAGCCCGCCAGGCTCCTCTGTCCATGGAATTCTCCAGGCAAGAAAATTGGAGTGGGTAGCCATTCCTTTCTCCAGGGGTATCGTCCTGACCCAGGAATCAAATAGGAGTCTCCCAGTTTGATCTGCATTGCAGGCAGATTCTTCACCATCTGAGCCACTAGGGAAGTGTTGACATCACTAGAATAATCTCTTTTCACTCTGTCCCTTCTACCATGTTTCCAAGTCAGCTTTCTATCACCTTGAATTCAAAATATTAAAATGGCTTCTTAGCAGAACTTCTTATCTCCAGTCTTGAGCACTCTTAACACTCAACACATAGGTGGAAAATTTTGAGGCTTAAGGACAAGCTAGTGGAATAGAAGTCAAGACAAGAAGAAATAGTAAACAATGTAAAACAAGGAGAATAAAGAAATCATACAATTAAAGAAGGAAGAATGAACTAGAAGAAAACTCCAACATACCTAGCTTTGGTGAAAAACAGTCTTGTTTTTGCAAGATTGAATAATCTACTCAGCTCAGTTCAGTTCAGTCACTGTCGTGGCCGACTCTTTGCGACCCCATGAATTGCAGCACGCCAGGCCTCCCTGTTTTGTTTTCAGTTATATCTACTTACTCTTTCCTGAGCAGAATCTGAGCTGTCTTTTGTTGATGACTTTGTTTACAGAGCTGTCTGCATGGAGCGCTATCTTTACCTCTTTACACATCTCCAAATGGTACTTGTATTCAAGGTGTAGTTTAAATCTTACTTCTTTCTTAGCAATTTCCTGGCCAATCTGTATTGAAATGCTATGTCTTAGCTCTGAATTATATTAGGACTTACCTTTTCATTTGTATCCTGCATTACCTATGGCCAAACAAAAATGAGATTGTCTTTCACATTACTTGTAAACTGAGCCTCAAGGAACACCAAGTGACTAATTTAAAAATATTTTAGCAATCATGATGTTACTATATTGTTTACCTAGATAATCCTGTGAAGGAAGTGATTCATGAGTGCACATATTTTGTTATATACATGTTCATAATGAGCAAATTATTTTAAAGATATTCCCTTAAAGCAGTAAGCTAGTTGCCATGTTTGGAGCAGATGCTCTGTCATTCCTTAGTCAGTCTCTATTGAAACGATTTTTTCATATTTTAAACTGCTTAAAATTCTCCAAGTCAGGCTTCAGTAATACATGAACTGTGAACTTCCAGATGTTCAAGCTGGTTTTAGAAAAGGCAGAGGAACCAGAGATCAAATTGCCAACATCTACTGGATCATCAAAAAAGCAAGAGAGTTCCAGAAAAACATCTACTTCTGTTTTATTGACTATGCCACAGACTTTGGCTGTGTGGGATCACAATAAACTGTGGAAAATTCTGAAAGAGATGGGAATACCAGACCACCTGACATGCCTCTTGAGAAACCTGTATGCAGGTCAGGAAGCAACAGTTAGAACTGGACATGGAACAACAGACTGGTTCCAAATAGGAAAAGGAGTACGTCAAGGCTGTATACTGTCTCCCTGCTTATTTAACTTATATGCTGAGTACATCATGAGAAACGCTGGGGTGGGAGAAGCACAAGCTGGAATCAAGATTGCTGGGAGAAATATCAATAACCTCAGATATGCAGATGACACCAGCCTTATGGAAGAGAGTGAAGAAAAACTAAAAAGCCTCTTGATGAAAGTGAAAGAGGAGAGTGAAAAAGTTGGCTTAAAGTTCAACATTCAGAAAACGAAGATCATGGCATCTGGTCCCATCACTTCATGGAAATAGATGGGGAAACAGTGGAAACAGTGGCTGACTTTATTTTGGGGGGCTCCAACATCACTGCAGATGGTGATTGCAGCCATGAAATTAAAAGACACTTATTCCTTGGAAGGAAAGTTATGACCAACCTAGACAGCATATTAAAAAGCAGAGACATTATTTTGCCAACAAAGGTCCGTCTAGTCAAGGCTATGGTTTTTCTAGTGGTCATGTATGGATGTGAGAGTTCAACTATAAAGAAAGCTGAACTCTGAAGATTTAATGGTTTTGAACTGTGGTGTTGGAGAAGACTCTCGAGAGTCCCTTGGACTGTAAGGAGATCCAACTAGTCCATCCTAAAGGAGATCAGTCCTGGGAATTCATTGGAAAGACTAATGGTGAAGCTGAAACTCCAATACTTTGGCTACCTGATGTGAAGAGCTGACTCATTTGAAAAGATCCCGATGCTGGGAGGGATTGGGGGCAGGGGGAGAAGGGGATGACAGAGGATGAAATGGTTGGATGGCATCACTGACT
This sequence comes from Cephalophus harveyi, assembly GCA_006410635.1. Taxonomy (NCBI): domain Eukaryota; kingdom Metazoa; phylum Chordata; class Mammalia; order Artiodactyla; family Bovidae; genus Cephalophus; species Cephalophus harveyi. The sequence continues at coordinate 118,344 of SJYT01032133.1, read as the reverse complement.
CGATAGACATGAGTTGGGTGGACTCCAGGAGTTGGTGATGGACAGGGAGGCCTGGTGTGCTGTGATTCATGGGGTCACAAAGAGTCGGACATGACTGAGTGACTGAACTGAACTGATCAATCTTTTATTTACTGCTCTATATTAACTATAACTGTGCAAACATTATATTGTAAACTAATTCAAAGACATCGTCAAACAAATGGTTCAAAAATACCTTTTAAGTAACAGTAGTATTATCAGAATAAGTATTACTTCTTGAAAAGATTATATAAAAGGAATAACTTATGGACATATACATTCTGTGAACATTTATGTAATTAACTGATTATTTTAAAGGAATTCCCCTGAATCACTGCTATTCATACCTTATAGCAGAATTGGACATGATTTAGTGGTTGAACAACCATAACCTACATTACCAAATTAATTTACATGGACCCCTGCTCAGGCCCTAGCCTGGCCAAGGCCTTGGTAGTGAAGGTTCTTTTTCCATTTGAGTTCACTCAGCCAAAATGAAATGAAGGCTGAGACTGAAGCAGCACAAGCTTTATTCAATGGCCAGAGAAGAGAGAAGGGGAAATAGTTTTCAAGTCAACTTCTCACTGTAATGGTGAGAAGAATTTGTTTTTAAGGAATAGGATAGTGGGGGTAAGAGTGAGACTAATGATGAGGTGGTGTATGTATTAGCTTTCTGGGAATAGAAGCAGGGCTTCCCTAAAAATGGGGTGACATCTGTTTTCTATCCATTTTGGTCTCTGATATCCAGTCACGGTGACTTGTAGGTGTCTCACGTCGTGTGTTAATGTGGTGAAATCAGTATAGAATGCTACTCAGAGCCTGTTGGAGGTTGTATTTGTGGATATTTTGGTTTCAGCTGGTTCTATTCTGTTTCTGTCTTTCTCTTCCTATAACTTCCTTTGTGTCCAGACTCTATGATTTAGAGATATACATTGGTTCCTGTCTAAAGGAGGAGTTGGTGAGTTTTGATCAAGAGTCTGGTGGCCATTCCGGTAACACATAGAGCAAATGCTCTTCCTCTAAATATTAGACAATTGACTGGTAAATTTAATAAGAGTAAGTGCCAAACTGAAAATTAAAAGGCCACTATGACTCATTATGATAGAAGGGATTTGGGTGTTGGATAGTGCTTAGGATCCCAAGCAATTCAGTGACTCCCAAACCTAAAAATGGTGATTATTCTCCACTGTGTATGAAGTGTCCCTGTTGGTTTTATTGGGAGAAAGCTGAGACATTATAGAGCCCTGAAACTTCTCTTAGGAATGTCAAGAAATAGTCAAGGTTGATACCTAGAGAAATGTCCATTTTTTCTCACAGTCTGAAATTTAGAGAAGCCTGAGCCAGTTAAGAGCCATAAAAATATAAGAAAAGCAGAACACCAGATGACTCCATCATGAGACTAACAGGTCTGATGAGTGCCTAAACCTAGATAAATTTTGCTTCTTATTTCTGAGAACAAAGGGCACAGGAATTTCACTCAGAAAAACTGATGGGAAATGGAAGCAATAGGCTCTGTCCAGGGAAAGATGAGTCATTACCTGCTAAGAAAAGGAGTGGAGAGATCACCGTACATGGTTTCTATTTGTTTGCTTTCTCCTGTTTCATTTTTTGCTGGTCTCTGAGTAGTAGTTTCTATCTTCTCTCCTAATGCTAAAAGAGTAACGCTTGATGACTGGTATTCTTTTAAGTCTCACTCACCTGAGATCATTAACTATCTGTCATAAATACACCCATCATAAGTACACCCAAGTCTATGAATGTATTATGCAATTATAAATAGGTTTCCTTATATGAACATAGACATACACCAGGATCCATATCTGTGATAATATCTTAGTAAACCAAAGTGTGGTCATACCTTCAATCTGATTTATCTTTGATGTTGACAACTTTTTTTTTTTCCCCCAATCTGGTTTATCTTGGAAGATGAGGACTTCACATTAAAACCATAAGCTCAGTAGAAACTAATGAAAAATGGAAGTTATAATTACATGACTTTACCTCTCAACTACATTTCTCTATCCTCATTTGTTTTCAGTGTTATTTTTAAATTTGTAAAGTCTAAATGCTATTTAAACACTGTTTAATTGGGGCATATTTAGCACATAAATTCGAGCCAAATATCCCTGTATGGTTTTGCCCCTGCCAACCTTTCTAGACTCACCTCATACCACTCTCCCAATTTCTAAGTCTGCTATAGTTGTAACAGACCTTTTTTTTTTTTTTTCCTAACATTTTGAGACATGGTCACTTTTAGTTTGAAATCTCTAAACATCCTATTACTTCTGCTTGGAACAGTCTTATTTTATATTAAAAAAAAAATTAACCCCTTAAGTGTGTATAATGTGCTCCTTTATATCACATTCTTCTAAACTATTCTCTGTCCTAGAAGCAAGATTTGAGAAAGTGGGAACTATGTCCAAAAAAGTTTGTCAATATTTGTTAATTGATAAATAGATTCTGATTTTCAGTCATTGTTTTAAAATTAGGTTCAATTTTTTTAATGTGCTGATTTTTCAAAAGGGGATTTTCTTCTGCTTTTTTTAGTTACTCTAGTGGTAGTAGCAATTCCATACTGTTTTATAAATCAGTTCCTTAATGGGGCAGTTTGCTAAGCCACACGTTGTTGCTGTTGTTTTTGTTCGAAGTCCTGTCCTACTCTTTGCGACTTCATAAACTGCTGCATGCCAGTCTCCTCTGCTGGGGTCCAGCCCCGGTGGATCCAGGGTAATTCGAAGTGGGGATGGAGTCAGCATCCTAGGAATTAACTGCTTAATTAAAGATATGGAGGGAGATTAGAAGGAAATAGTGTAGTAGGAAAATACTAGTGGAGAAAAAGAGGCTGAATAACTTGGTTTACATGGGATACCAATAAAGCTTTGAGACAAGAAGCTTGCACCACTTACGTAGGCTACCGGCGCCCACTTGAATAGCGGAGGGTGACCCGCCTTGGGCTCCCTCTCGCGTAGAAGAGCATTGGTGAGCGCCCATGCTCCAGATGGGAATTCAGCCAGAAAAACGGAGAACAAGAAAGAACAACATGGGGGAAATCAGTCTTTCCAGAAACTGATTCGATTTCTTTATTTTCAGGTTTGCTTATAAACCTTTTGTTACACATAGAGACAAACGGAAATTTTAAAGTCACACGGAGGTCAGCAGTCCTGACTTTTATCAAAATCAGGTGTTTCATATAAAAGTATACATAAAGGTCTTAGGGGTTTTACATCATCTTCTGGCCATGAGGCCTGCTGACATTTTATGATCCTTTCTTTTCTGATAACGGTCAGTCAACCAGAAACTTATTTTCCAGGGGTGATTTTTCTTAAACCAGGCACCACCCTCTGAAGGTACCAGATAAAGTTGCATTCCCATAGGGTGAAGGTGTAGTGGGTTACAATTTAGAAAAGAATTTACTTAGCCTAAGGTTAACATGATTAATCTTAAAGGTCAATACTTATTTCTCCTATATGCTAGTTATATATTCATTAACATGTATAAGGGCAGGGGATTTAACAACAAATATTAGCTCAACAAATGAAAAATCCTTCACCAATATAATTTCTAACCAACCCACTATACTATACTAATAATTTTGTAACTTCTCAAAAGAATCTGTATTTAGAAAGCTTACAGCATCTTGTGCCTCTCATGGTTGGGAGGCTGTAAACAATCACATGTGGCCAGACGAACCTGTACAGGCAAGCTAGATAACCTTCAGAGGAGTTCATTAGTTGAAACACTCTTGTAACGCCCAGGAATTTTTATTAACTGGAGCTGTAGGTTAACTCCTTCTCCAAGAGAGGTGATGGGGGAGAGGCCCCAGGAAAGTCAGAGGTGTAGCTGAGAGCATAAAACAGTAAAGTAGGCAGACTCTGGTTTTGGGGGTAGATGCTCGGGAACAGGGGGTTTCCTGAGGCTCGATCTCACCTTTGTGTATGCCAAAGCCTCCTTTCTCATGACCTTTGCCATGGGTGGAGCTCCTCACGCTGACTCCTGGCACTCCTCTGTCCTCCACTATCTCCCAGATTTTGCTCAAATTCATGTCTATTGTAGTGGTGATGCTCTCTAAATATCTCATCCTCTACCATCCCCTTTTCTTCTTGCCCTCAATCTTTCCCAGCATCAGGGTCTTTTCCAATGAGTCAGCTCTTCACATCAAGTGGCCAAAGTATTGGAGTTTCAGCTTCAGCATCAGTCCTTCCAATGAATATTCATTATTGATTTCCCTTAGGATTGACTGGTTGGATCTCCTTGCAGTCCAAGGGAGTTTAGTTATGTGATTTTAATTTGATTAAGCTTTGTCTTCCTCTTACCTGTACACTTCCATTAAGAATCAGTCATATCCAGCTCTCTCTAGAAGCAGGTGTCAAGTGTGGATGGGAAACTTTCTCCCAGATATAGCCAGAGGCCACAGCAAATGCTACTTCCCCACGTTGCTAAAATGGACCTGAAGGAAGTTTTGGATGTCTTCTGGAGCATTGCACCTTTATCAGCACTTTGATGACTTATTGTCCTCTGAACACTCTGTCCCCTTTTCCTTTCTTCTCCAGTACTGACCCATCTACCAGTAGGGACTAAGCTCATAACTCTTTGCCTTGAGCTTCCTTTCATTTGTTCTCCTTTGTAGTTAGGCAGAAAGAAGGTAGCATAAAATTTAAAAAATGCCTATTGTGGATTATACTCTGTGAGCCTAAGTCTCTCTGTAAATGTGCATTGAAATAAATGAAAGAGAGTCTTCTTAAATACTAACTTTGGAAACAGGAAATTGGCATTTAACAAAACCAACACAGATGCCAAGCACAGAATACATTATTAAGCATTTGAAGAATTATAATTGTGTAATGTTTAAGAAGATATAAAACACTTTCCCAAGGTTTTCATGTATTTGCTGAGGATACCATATCTCTTACTATAATTTCTTATAAGTTTTCTTTACTCTTTTGCTTGCAGTAGAATTTTAAAAACATTTAGCTCTCTTGATTGAAGTGAGACTTTTGTTCTCATTTCACACTGGATCAGGCATAGTGTATAATGGTTATTCTGAAAGTCAAGACAGTTGTGTAATTAAATGAACTTCAGTTAAAGTTTTATATATTTACATGGCATTGGTGATGGACAGGGAAGCCTGGCGTGCTGCGGTTCATGGGGTTCAGAGTTGGACACGACTGAGCGACTGAACTGACATTTACATTAGATCCTTAATGAACACCAAGCATTGTGTTATTGCTTAGAAAGAAAATAATAACCATGGTATACCCCTCTTTTAAAATGATTTAGAGTCCATGAGGGATACAGATGCAAAAATAAATAAATAAATAAAAATACCTGTGACACTATGGACACATAGCTGGGGTATCTGATAGAGTAAGGGGGAAGCAGTTATCAGGGAGCACTCTGGAAAGTAACCTGTGCACTGAACCTTCCTACCCAAGCAAAAGTAGCAAAAAATGAGGGGCAAATGAAGGGCATTAAAGGCATAGAAACAGCATGAGTTAGGAGCTATTTGTATATATTTAGTATCCCAAAAGGAGTTTGATATTGCTTCATCAAAAACAGGGGCTCTTATTGACAAATTCAGACTTGAAGAAAGTAGGGGAAACCACTAGGCCATTCAGGTATGACCTTAATCAAATCCCTTATGATTATACAGTCAAAGTGACAAATTGATTCAAGGGATTAGATTTGATGGAGTTCCTGAAGAACTATGGACAGAAGTTAGTAACAGTATACAGGAGGTAATGATCGAAACCATCCCCAAACAAAAGAAATGCAAAAGGAAAAATGGTTGTCTGAGGATGCCTTACAAATAGCAGAGAAATGAAAGGCAAAGGAGAAAAGGAAAGATATATCTATCTGACTGCAGAGTTCCAAAGAATAACAAGGAGAAATAAGAAAGCCTTCTTAAATGAACAAACAAAGAAATAGAGGAAAACAATAGAATGGGAAAGACTAGAGAGCTCTTCAAGACAAAGAGAGAAACCAAGGAAAATTTCATGCAAAGATGGGCACAATAAAGCACAGAAACAGTATGGACCTAATAGAAGCAGACAATATTAAGAAGAGGTGGCAAAAATACACAGAACCATACAAAAAAGGTCTTAATGACCTGGATAAACATGATGGTGTGATCACTCACCTAAAACCAGACATCCTGGAGTGTGAAGTCAAGTGGGCCTTAGGAAGCATTACTATTAACAAAGCTAGTGGAGGTGAGGGAATGCCAGCTGAACTATTTCAAAGCCTAAAAGACGATGCTGTTTAAGTGCTAAACTCAATATGCCACCGACTCAATAGACATGATTTGAACAGTTATTTGACCCCATGGACTGCACTGGGAAGCCTGGAATGTTGCAGTCCATGGGGTCAAATAATTGGACAGGACTGATTGACTGAACAATACCATCAAAAACAAATGAGTAAAATCCCCTACAAAATTTTGAGGAATAAACCTGGGATCAGTTCATAGAAGACTTCACATTGGTTTTATTATTCATCTATTCCACTGAAAAAATGAAAAATTTTTATTCAGTCCAGTTTCAAAGACAGGTTTGTTTGTGGACAGGCTGACTGATATACTAAGGTTGAGGGAAGAAGTGACAGGTGCTAATAAAAACTTGTGAATTGTGTTTACCCGTGCCCAGTAACAAGGATCTTTAAATAAAGTAGATGTGAATATTACTAAAACTATATTTTCAGCACTAAAAGATTCATCTCATTTCTTAGAAAAGTTATTAAGAGTGATTCCCATAAATGTCAACAAGAAGATTAACTGAAGCAATGTTTCTAAAACTATTTAAACAGCCCTCGAGGCATCATGTTAGAATGTAAAATATTGATTTGAGTGTCAATATATAATTTCAATGAAATGCCTTTTAAATGGAAGAAAGACAAGCCATTATTGTTTAAGTAGAATACCAATTGCTACCTTAAGATCAGCTTCCCTGGTAGCTCAGTTGATAAAGAATCTGCTTGCAATGCAGGAGACCAGGGTTTGATCCATGGATTGGGAAGATCCCCAAGGAAATGGCCACCTACTCCAGGATTTTTGCCCAGAAAATTTCACGGACAGAGGAGCCTGGCAGGCTACAGTCCATGAGGTCACAAGGGTCGGACACGACTTAGGACACGACATTACACTACCATGTAATTTCAATGAAATGCCTTTTATATGAAAGAAAGATAAACCACTATTGTTTAACTAGAATACTAATTGCAACCTCAAGCTCAATGTATACAAAAGTTTCCAAAGCAACACAGTAGTTTACCATCTGAATGTAAGATACCAGCCTTTTGTTTAAACTGTTTCATGTACATCTCTGCCTAATGACAATAAAATGGAGAAAAATAGCCATTTCTGTTTTCTTCTTTATTCAATTTTTTGACAGTCACTTAATTTTCTATACTGAAGACTTTGAATATGAACTTCAAAGAATAACTAATGTGCTTGGAAGATATCCTTATAAATAACACTAAAACTTTCCTAGGCTTAATTCTATTTTATAATGCCACTATATATAGGGACTACCAGACTGCCTCCTGAGAAATCTGTATGCAGGTCAAGAAGCAACAGTTAGAAGTGGACATGGAACAACAGACTGGTTCCAAATAGGGAAAGGAGTATGTCAAGGCTGTATATTGTCACTCTGCTTATTTAACTTATATGCAGAGTACATCATGTGAAATGCTGAAACACAAGGTGGAATCAAGATTGTTGGGAGAAATACCAATAACCTCCGATAAACAGATGACACCATCCTTATGGCAGAAAGCAAAGAGAAACTGAGGAGCCTCTTGATGAAGGTGAAAGAGGAGAGTGAAAAAGCTGTCTTAAAACTCAACATTCAGAAAACTAAGATCATGGCATCTGGTCCCATCACTTCATGGCACATAGATGGGGAAACAATGGAACAGCGAGAGACTATTTTTCTCGGGCTCCAAAATCACTGCAGATGGTGACTACAGCCATGAAATTAAAAGACACTTGCTCCTTGGAAGAAACGTTTTGACAAACCTAGACAGCATATTAAAAAGCAGAGACATTGCCGACAAAGGTCTGTCTAGTTAAGGCTATGGTTTTTCCAGTGGTCATGTATGGATGTGAGAGTTGGACTATAAAGAAGGCTGAGCACCGAAGAATTGATTATTTTGAATTGTGGTGTTGGAGAAGACTCTTGAGAGTCCCTTGGACTGCAAGGAGATCAAACCAGTCAATCCTAAAGGAGATCAGTCCTGGGTGTTTATTGGAAGGACTGATGCTGAAGCTACAATACTTTGGCCACCTGATGCAAACAACTGACTCACTGGCAAAGACCCTGATGCTGGGAAAGACTGAAGTCAGGAGGAGAACAGAGAATAAAATGGTTGGATGGCATCACCAACTCAATGGCCATGAGTCTGAGCAAGATTTGGGAGTTGGTGATGGACAGGGAAGCCTGGTGTGCTGCAGTCCATGGGGTCACAAAGAGTCGGACACCTCTGAGTGGTTAAACTGGACTGATATGTAGGGTAAACATTTTAGTTTTAAGTTTGTGTAGAAAAAAATACTTATATCAAAATGTTTATACAAGGACTGCAGCTTTTCTTCACTATTCTATTCACTCTTTCATTGTGAAATGATTTTATGTGAAAATTAAGCACGTATCATTGAATTTTCAAATGCTTTAATCTGATGGTAGGTTTCTGTCTTTGAATATCAGCTGAGTATAAGAACATGATCATTGAGCAATTCTAATTTAAATACTACCAAAGAGTTTGTAGCTACAATCAGAAGCACAGTACCATTAATATTGTTGAGTCTAGTACAGAGGATTAGGAACTGTGTAGAATCAGAAGCCAGGGAGATAAGTGGGTCAGTACTACACAATATAACTTGACAGATGAAAAACAGAAAAAGTGCCAAGTTTTTTTTTTTTTTTTTAAATAGGTATATATGTGAGTTGGAACCCTATCCAGGACACTCCAAAACTTTAATAAAATCATATTAGATCATGAGGAAGATAACTAGATATTGTAGACCTGAAGATAGACATATTTTAAAATAGAACAATTATGTTCAAGCCATCTTTAGCCTAGTGTTACAGCTAATGTGTTATTACCATTTTGATATACCACTGGGTAAATTAAAGGTGCTTTCTGGTTTCTGACAATTATTTGCTAAAATCCAAATATTCCTTTTCCACATTCAAAAGTCCATGTTTTGACATGATTTTTCCAAATGACTTTTTGTTGTTGTTGTTGTCGTTGTTCAGGTGCTAAGTTGTGTCCAACTCTATGTGACCGCATGGACTACACTGATGTTGTCTAACCATTTCATTCCTTGTTGCACCTCCTCCTTTTGCCTTCAATCTTTCACAGCATCAGGGTCTTTCCCAAAGGTCAGCTCTTTGCATTAGGTGGCCAAAGTATTGGAGTTTCAGCTTCAACATCAGTCCTACCAGTGAATATGTAAGGTTGACTTCCTGGTTTGATCTTGCAGTCCAATAGACTCTCTAGAGTCTTCTCCAGCATGACAATTTGAAAGCACCAGTTATTCAGTGCTCAGACTTTTTCAGGGACTTATTCTCAAATCCCTACATGACTACTAAAAAAACCATAGATTTGACTATCCAGACCTTTGTTGACAAAATGATGTCTCTACTTTTTAAATCACTGTCTAGGTTTGTCATAGTTTTCTTCCAAGGAGCTCAGTCGTGTCCGAATTTTCTGCCACCCCATGGACTATACAGTCCATGGAATTTTCTAGGCCAGAATACTGGAGTGGGTAGCCTTTCCCTTCTCCAGGGGATCTTCCCAACCCAAGGGTCGAACCCAGGTCTCCTGCTTTGCAGGCAGATTGTTTACTAGCTGAGCCACAAGGGAAACCCAAGAATACTGGAGTGGGTAGCCTATGCCTTTTCCAGTGGATCTTCCTGAACCATGAATCGAACTGGGGTCTCCTGCATTGCAGGCAGATTCTTTACCAACTGAGCTATGAGGGAAGCCCTTCTGAGGAGCAAGAATCTTTTATTTTCATGGCTGCATTCACCATCACACTGATTTTGCAGCCCAAGGAAATAAAATCTTTCACAGCCTCTACTTTTTCCCCTTCTATTTGCCATGAAGTGATGGGACTGGATGCTGTGATCTTAGTTTTTTGAATGTTGAGTTTTAAGCCAGCAGTTCCACTCTCCTCTTTCACCCTCATCATGAAGCTGTTTAGCTCCTTTTCACTTTCTGATATTAGAGTGATACCATCTGAGAATTCCATGGGTGGGCTACAGTCCATAGGGTTGCAAAGAGTTGGACACGACTGAGTGACTAACACACACACACATACATACACACACACCTGCATATCTGAGGCTGTTGATATTTCTCCTGGCAATCTTGATTCCAAAATATTGTTGTCATTGTGATTCAGCCAGCCCAGCATTTCACGTGAAGTACTCTGTATAGAAATTAAATAAGCAGGGTGACAGTATACAGCCTTGCTGTACTCTGTTTCTGATTCTGAACCAGTCAGTTGTTCCATTTCCAGTTCTAGCTGTTGCTTCTTGACCCACATACAGTTTTTTCAAGAGGGAAGTCAAGTAGTCTGGTATTCCCATCTCTTTAAGAATTTTCCACAGTTTGAGGTGATCCACATAGTCAACGGCTTTAGTGTAGTCAATGAAACAGAAGTAGATGTTTTTCTGGAACGCCCTTGCTTTCTCTATGTTTCAACTAATGTTGACAGTTTGATCTCTGGTTCCTCTGACTCTTTGAAACCCGGCTTGTACATCTGGAAGCTCTTGGTTTTTATACTACTGGACCTTAGTTGAAGAATTTTGAGCATAATCTTTCTAACATGTGAAATCAGGACAATTTGTATAGTAGTTTGAGCATTCTTTGGCATTACCCTTCTTGGGATTAAAATAAAAATGACATTTTCCAGTCCTGTGGCCACTGCTGAGTTTTCCAAATTTGCTGGCACATTGAGTGCAACACTTTAATAGCATCATCTTTTAGGATTTGAAATAGCTTAGCTGGAATTTCATCACCTCCACTAGCTTTGTGTATAGCAATGCTTCCTAAGGCCCACTTGACCTCAAACTCCAGTATGTCTGCTTCTAGATGAGTGATCACACTATTGTGTTTATCTGACTCATTCAGAATTTTCCTGCATAGTTCTTCTATGTATTCTTTCTATTTTTTGTTTTTCTCCTTTGCTTCTGTTTGGTCCTTACCTTGCCTTTCTTATTTGAGTGTACTGTGTTAGCACAGTATCTAGAACAATTACTATTCACCAGGCACTAAATCCACAGAGAAGGTGATGGCACCTCACTCCAGTACTCTTGCCTGGAAAATCCCATGGATGGAGGAGCCTGGTGGGCTGCTGTCTATGGGGTCACACGGAATTGGACACGACTGAAGCGACTTAGCAGCACTTAGTAGGCACTATACCAAAGGGTTTCTAGGCATTGCCTAATGTATTTTTCCCAATAACTCTTGCAAATAGATACCCTAGGAGGACAAGATGTTATTTATACAAGGTCATAAACCTCATGGGTGATAGCATTTAGATTAAAGCCAGGTCTAGCAAAACTTTGAGCAGAATAATTTAGCAACCAAGATTTTTATACTCTGCTAAACCTTATTCTTTAAGAAAAAACATTCTGAGCTGATTTCAAGTTTTCCTTTAGTTCAGTTCAGTTCAGTCACTCAGTCATGTCCGACTCTTTGCAACCCTATGAACCACAGCATGCCAGGCCTCCCTGTCCATCACCAACTCCCAGAGTCCACCCAAGCCCATGTCCATTGAGTTGGTGATGCCATCCAATCATCTCATCCTCTGTAATCTCCTTCCCCTCCTGCCCTCAATCTTTCCCAGCATCAGGGTCTTTTCAAATGAATCAGCTCTTCACATCAGGTGGCCAAAGTACTGGGGTTTCAGCTTCAACATCAGTCCTTCCAATGAACACCCAGGACTGATTTCCTTTAGGATGGACTGGTTGGATCTCCCTGCAGTCCAAGGGACTATCAAGAGTCTTCTCCAACACCAAAGTTCAAAAGCATCAATTCTTCAGCGCTCAGCTTTCTTCACAGTCCAGCTCTCACGTCCATATATGACTACTGGAAAAAGCATAGCCTTGACTAGACGGACCTTTGTTGGCAAAGTAATGTCTCTGCTTTTTAATATGCTGTCTAGGTTGGTCATAACTTTTCTTCCAAGGAGCAAGTGTTTCTTAATTTCATGGCTAGAGTCACCATCTGCAGTGATTTTGGAGCCCATAAAAATAAAGTCAGCCACTGTTTCCACTGTTTCCCCATCTATTTGCCATGAAGTGATGGGACCAGATGCCATGATCTTCGTTTTCTGAATGTTGAGCTTTAAGCCAACTTTTTCACTCTCCTCTTTCACTTTCATCAAGAGGCTCTTTAGTTCTTCTTTACTCTCTGCCATAAGGGTGGTGTCATCTGCATATCTGAGGTTATTGATATTTCTCCTGGCAGTCTTGATTCCAGCTTGTGCTTCCTCCAGCCCAGCATTTCTCATGATGTACTCTGCATATAAATTAAATAAGCAGGGTGAAAATATACAGCCTTGACATACTCCTTTTCCTATTTGGAATTCCAATTTCCTTTAGTAGGGAAGATGAAAGTACTAAATTGGGGATGGAATAAAATAGCCTCAAAGAGAAAACTAGGTACACAATTTTAAGAAATTATATATGACTTTTGTTAGTAATCACAGTGTAAATATATATTATAAATATAAACGACTATTAAACATTTTTAATTTTACCTAAAAGCAATGGATAAGGCTTTGAATCTGAGATGGTAATCCAGTGGTTGCATTTGCTTTCTTTGATTTCTCAGTCACTTTGAAAAGAAATAGATATGGGAACAAAACTGTAGTAGTGCTAGAAAAAAGCAGAAAGATGTACATAGAGAATAATATTTCAAGATTTGTGTGTATGTTTTAAAGTAGTTATCATGAGAGTGACCTGAAAGCAAAGGCAAAGAAGCAGCATCATAGCACTTCTGTAAGAGCAGGCTGACACAGAATTGATATCAGAAGTCAGCTCCAATAAAATGGGAAAAACATCCAACATCACAGTCAGCAAGAGCTGAAAGTAAGAACAGGCCTTAGGGCAAGTAAGCAGATAATTAATTGAAAAACAGCTAGATCTGGGCCAGCACAAGCTCAGTGTACACAGAAAAACTGCTGAGGTATTTGCTTCAGGAAGAGCTTAGTAAACACTGCTGTATAATTAATGATTGGATGCGTTCTACTTTCAGGGCATCTTAGGATGTGCATCAGAAGGGAAAGGGAAAATAATTCAGTGTTAGGTACTTGAGGAATACTCTTTGGAAAAGAGAGTGAGTGGTGCAGTGAGGAAGAAGCAGTTTTGCCTAATTAAAGTGAAAGGAAAAACTGCACTAATGAACTCTGACTCTGTGTAGCAGCTTTGCTTAATAAGGCAATGATAAGAGGATTCAATTTTGCCTGGGTTATCTCAATCCATTTATTCTGAAGGAAAGACTGTCTCTTGGTACAACCTGTCTGTATATCCACAAGGATATATGGTCAGAATTTCCACCAACAAAGGGCCTGAAAGAGAAACAGAAGACATAGTATGGGACTCACACTCCTGAGTTGAGGGGGCAGTTGAAGGAGAGGAGATGTTGCCATACCCAGGGAGGCCCACCCACTGGTGCAAGATCCGCTGAAATAGAGGGAGGGGCTTCAGGGGCCATCAGAGGAATGTTGTAGTGGCTACTCTGTGGCATGCAGGACAGAGCAAGACTTCCATGGATGGTCTGGGCCACAACCGTACATGCCCCAGCCTGAGACAGCTGTCCTCCAGCACTGCTGGGCTGGTTGCTGAGTGTGGGGTTTGGAGAGGGGGTATGCGGAAGAAGACTGATGTTGGCAGCTTGGAGACCACTTGAAGCAATGGGAGTGAGGAACTCTGCTGCATGGAGACAGACTGCGGGATGGGAGTGAGCATTTTCCATAGCCAAGAATGCTCCTAGAAGAGGGCACTCTGCCTTGGAAGGGAGGCACCATTATTGAGTGGTGTTCAAGGCACGGGACAACCATTGCGGCCTCTCTCCCCGTGCAGAAGTCCCTGCCTCCAGCACTGGCAGGGACTCTCGCCAGAGCTTGTGTGTGTGCCCTAGTCACTGCTGCTGTGTCCCTCTCACACTCGCGTGAGCATGTGCACCCCAGCCTGTCACTGTCTCTTGTCAGCCCCTGTCACTACAGGCACGAGATGGGGATCCCGTCAGAATGAGTGCATGAACCCCAGTCATTGCCGCCTTTTCCCTCTCCAGCCTGAATGAGGAAGTATGCCCCTGTCAGTCACTGCCTTCCCTGCCACCCCCACCCCACCTAGATAGGGAGCAGATGCCAGATGGCGATCCACAGGCAGAGCTGAAAGCAAAACTGAGCCCCAGTTCAGTTCAGTCGCTCAGTTGTGTCCAACTCTTTGCGACCCCGTGAATCGCAGCACGCCAGGCCTCCCTGTCCATCACCAACTCCCAGAGTTCACTCAGACTCACGTCCATCGAGTCCATGATGCCATCCAGCCATTTCATCCTCGGTCGTCCCCTTCTCCTCCTGCCCCCAATCCCTCCCAGCATCAGAGTCTTTTCCAATGAGTCAACTCTTCGCATGAGGTGGCCAAAGTACTGGAGCTGAAACAAAGTACTGGAGTTTCAGCTTCAGCACCATTCCCTCCAAAGAAATCCCAGGGCTGATCTCCTTCAGAATGGACTGGTTGGATCCAGCAAAACTGAGCACCAGGGACTGTGCAAATATGGAAGAACTGAAAGCTCTCTGGGTAGCTGCATAAGCCATGAGTTAAATCCTCTCCATCAACATGAATCTGCTGCAGGTGTACACGTGTTGGCAAAACCAATATAATATTGTAAAGTAATTAGCCTCCAATTCAAGTAAATAAATTTATGTTTAAAAAAATAAATTAAAAAAAAAGAAAAAAAATCCCCTCCATCATCTTGGTAAACCTAGCATCTGTGGGATATCTGAATGGATAATGAGATAGCTCCCACAACTGAGATAGGTCTAGCTTTAAAAGCCATGGAATTGGGGAGCATGTATCCAGGGCATTTGGGCAAGGTCAGGCCCTGAGCTGCTCCTATAGTGGCCACGATGGGTCCAGAGACCTACCCTGAGTTCTTGGAGAGCTGAGGGTGGGCTGTGGCTCTGCCTTGGAGCAAGCACACTGATAGTGGAGGTCCAAGGGATGTTTTGTTTAGTTGTTGTTTTATTTCAGAATTTTATTAGTTTTATCATTTTTAAATTTTAAGTAACTTTTTATTTTGCCTTTTTTTTTCCTCTGTAGGGTTTTTTTTTGTTTGTTTGTTTTCTTTGGATGTTTTTATTTTCTTCTTCTTCTTTTTGTTATCATTTTCCTTTGATTTTTGTTGCTTTTATTTTTATAGTTTTTTAAAACAATTTTCGGTTTAGTTTTTCTTGTTTTTTCATTTCTATTTTTCTATTGATTTTCTTTTCTATTTTCTCTTCTTGTTTTCATGTTTTCCTTTTTTATTTTTATTGTTAGTCTTGCATCTCATTTGTTTTCTAATCTTCCCTTCTTCTTCTTCTTTTTTGATTACACATCATGGTTTGTGGGGTATTAGTATCTTAGATTGTGCCCACATTGTGGGAGTGTTGAATCCTGTCCACCAGGACCACCAAAGAAGCCCTGCCCCAGGGAATATTAATTGGCAAGATCTCTTCTGGAGGTCCCCATCCTGGCACAAGAATCTGACTTGACACAACAGTCTGCAAGTTCCAACACTGGAATGCTTCAGGGCAAATAACCGGCAAGACAGAAATACAACTTGCCCATCAGCAGACAGACTGCTTAAAGTTATACTAAGCTCACAGATGCCCCCAAATGTAATGCCTGACACAGCCCTGCCCATCAGAGACAAGACCAAGTTCCATGCATCAGACTGCAAGAATCAATCCTTCCCCCACCGAAAGTCTCTACAAGTCTGTGGACCAAACTCATCCACCAGACAGCAGACACAAGAATCAAGAAGACCACAACCCTGCAGCCTGTGGCAAGGAGACGAAAAACACAGTAACTTAAACAAAATGAGATGTCAGAGAAATATGTTGCAGACAAAGGAACAAGGTAAAACCGATAAGACCAACTAAATTAAAAGGAAGTAGGCAATATAAATGAGTAAGAATTCAGAGTAATGATGGCAAGGACGAGCCAAGATCTCAGAAAAAGAATGGATGCACAGATTGAGAAAATGCAGGGGAAAAACATTAACAAAGAACTGGGAAAAACTGAAGAACAAGCAAAGTGATGAACAATACAAAACTGGAAATGAAAAACACACTAGAAATAATTAACATCAGAATAACTGAGGCAGAAGAACTGAAAGAGAACTGGAAGACAAAACGGCAGAAATCAACTGCCATGGATCAGAAAAAAAAGAATAAAAATAAATTAACAGTCTCAGAGATCTCACAGACAACATTAAGTGTACCAACATGCAAATTATAGGGACCCCAAAAGAGGAAGAGAAAGAAAAAGCATCTGAAAAAATATTTGAAGAGATTATAGTGGAAAACTTCCATATCATGAGAAAGAAAATAGCAACCCAAGTCCAGGAAGAACAGAGAGTACAATGTAGAATTAACCTAGGGAAAAACTAGCTGAGACAGATATTAATCAACCTAACAAACATGAAATACAAAGAAAAAATATTAAAAGCATGAAGAGAAAAGCTACAAATAACATACAAGGGAAACCCCATAATGTTATCAGGTGATTTTTTTCAACACAAAATATTCGGGCCAGAAGGGAGGGGAAGATATATTTAAAGGAATAAAGTGGAAAAACCTACAACCAAGAATACTCTACCCAGTAAGGATATCATTTAGATTTGATGGAGAAATAAAAAGCTTTACAGACAATCAAAAGTTAAGAGAATTCAAGACCACCAAACCAGCTTGGCAACAATTGCTAAAAGAACTTCTCTAGGTGATGAACATAAGAGGAAAAAAAAAGAAAAAAGCCTACAGAAACAAATCCAAAGCAACTAAGAAAATGGTAATAGGAATGTAGGTATCAATAATTATCTTAAATTTAAATGGATTAAGTTCTCCAAGCAAAAGACACAGACTAGTTGAATGAATATAAACAAACACCGATATATATGCTGTCCAGAAGACACCCACTTCAGACACCCACTTTTTCCCCTTGGGAAATAAAAGACTGAAAGTAAGGGGATGGAAGAGAAAGGATATGCAAATAAAAATCAGAAAAAGAGCTGGAGTAGCAGTATTCACATCAGACAAAATAGACTTTAAAATAAACATTATTACAAGACACAAAGAAGGGACCTACAAAATGATCAAGGGAACAGTTCAAGAAGACAATTACAACTGTAAATTATATATATTCATCCAAGATAGGAGGAAATCAATACATGAGTCACATACTACCAGCCATAAAAGGCGGAACTGACAGTAACACAGTAAGAGTGAGGCCTTGCAAACTACACTTACACTAATGGGCACATCATCCAGACAGAAAGCTAATAAGGAAACACAGTTCAGATAGACTTAATTGATAATTAAAGGGCATTAAATACAAAAGCAGGAAAGTACACTTTCTTCTCAAGTGCACTGGAACATTCTCCAGGAGAGATCACATCTCAGGTCACAAATCAAGTCTTGCTAAATTTAAGACAATCAAAATTATATCAGACATTTTTCCTGGCCACATCACTATGAGATCTGATATAAATTACAGGCTTCCTGAATAGCTCAGTTGGTAAAGAATCCAACCTCCAAAGCAGGAGATCCTGGTTTGATTCCTGTGGTTGGAAGACCCCCTGGAGAAGGGATAGGCTACCCACTCCAGTATTCTTGGGGTTACCTTGTAGCTCAGCTGGTAAAGAATCTGCCTGTAATCTGGGAGACCTGGGTTCGATCCCTGGGTTGGAAAGAGGTCCTGGAGAAGGGAAAGGCTACCCACTCCAATATTCTGGCCTGGAGAATTCCATGGACTGTGTATAGTCCATGGGGTCACAAAGAGTTGGACATGACTGAGCCACTTTCACTTCCAGTATTCTTGCCCAGACAATTCCAAAGACAGAGGAGTCTTGAGAGCTACAGGCCATGGAGTCGCAAAGAATCATACATGACTGAGTAACTAACACACTCACATAGGAAAAAAAATTTAAAAAACACAAACATTTGGAGTATAAACAATATTATACGAAATAATCTGAAGAAATCAAAGAGGAAATTATAAAAATACCTAGAAACAGATGAGAGCAGAACATGATATCCAAAGCCTATGGAATACAGCAGAAGCCATTCTAAGAAGGAAGCTTATACCAATACAATTTCATCTCAAGAAACAAGAAACAGCTCAAATAAACAACCTAACCTTACACTAGAAAAAAGAACAAGCAAAACCTTAAGACAGTAGATGGAAAGAATTTCTAAAATCAAAGCAGAACTGAATGAAATATAAACAAAACAAGAGCAGAGATTAATGACAATAAAAGCTGATTCTTGGAGAAGATAAACAAAATTCACAAACCTTTAGCAACACTCATCAAGGGGAAAAAGGGGACTCATATAAATAAAATTTTAAGTGAAAGGGAAGTTACAACTGCTACCACAGAAATAAATAAAATCATAAGATAGTACCACAAAAAACTAAATGCCTATAATGTGGACAACTCGGAAGAAATGGAAAAACTCTTAGAAAGGTACAACCTTGTAAGCTGGAACAAGGAAGACATAGAAAATAAGAACAGACCAAACAGAGGTAAGAAAGTTGAAACTATGATTAAAAATCTCCCAACAAAAAAAGGTCAAAGATCAAATGGCTTCATGTGTGAATTCTGTCAAACATTTATAGAAGAGCCAACACCTATACTTCTCAATCTCTTTCAAAATATCACAGAGAAGGGAACACTTCCAAGCTCATTCTATGAGACCACCATCACCCTTATGACAAAATCAGACAAATATTTTACAAAAAGAGAGAAAATAACAGGTAAATAAAACTGATGAACATAGATGCAAAAATCCTCAACAAAATAGTCACAAACAGAAGCCAACAACACAAAAATCATTGAGTGGGATTTATTCCAGGGATACAAAGATTCTTCACATATGCAAATCAATTAATGTGATACATCATATTAACAAATTAAAGAATAAAAACCATGTAGCCATCTCAACAGAAACAACTTTGGACAAAATTTTACATTTATTTATAATTAAAAACTCCAGAAAGAGGACCTAGATAGAACCCAACTCACCATAATAGAGACAATATAGGACAAAATCACAGCATACATAATTATTTTTTAAATTAATTTATTTTTTATAGGAGGATAATTGCTTTGTGGCACTGTGTTGCTTTCTGCCATATGTCAACATGAATCAGGCATGGATATATATGATATGTCCCCCTTCCTCTTCCACTTTTCACCCTATCCCTCTCTTCTAGGTGGTCACAGAGCAATGGATTGAGCTTCCTGAGTCATACAGCAAATTGCCACTGAATATCAATTTTACATATGGTAATGTATGTGATTCCATGATGCTTTCTCAATTCGTAACCCCCTCTCCTTCCACTATTGTGTCGATAATTGTGTTCTCTACCTGTTACAAGTCTGCATCTCCATTGTGGCTCTGCAAACAGGTTCAATACCATTTTTTGAGATTCCTTGTACATGTACCAATAGACAATATTTTCTTTTCTGTTTCTGACTTACTTCACTCTGTATAGCAGGCCCTAGGTTCATCAGCTGCATTAGAACTGACTCAAGTGCATTCCTTTTTATAGTTGAGTAATATTCCATTGTGAACAAAGAACTTCCAGATGTTCAACCTGAATTTAGGAAAGGCAGAGGAACCAGGGATCAAATTGTCAAATTTCACTGGATCATAAAGAAAGCAGAGAATTCCAGAAAAACATCTACCTCTCTTTCACTGACTATGCTAAAGCCTTTGACTGTGTGGGTCATAATAAATTGGAAAACCCTTTAAAGAGTTGGGAATACCAGATCACCTTACCTGTCTCCTGAGAAACTTGTACATGGGTCAAGAAGCAACAGTTGTAACACTGTATGGAACAACTGACTAGTTCAGGATTGAGAAAGGAGTAAGACAATGCTGTTTATTGTCACTCTGTTTATTTAACTTATATGCAGAGCACATCATGTGAAATGCCAAGCTGGGTGAGTTACAAGCTCTTCATGATTTTTCACTGTTAGTGTATAGAAATGCAAGGGATTTCTGTGTATTGATTTTGTATCCTATGACTTTACTAAAAGTGAATTACCTCTAGTAATTTTCTGATACTACTTTTAGAGTTTTCTATGTGTAATATCATTTGCAAACAGTGAGGGTTTTACTTCTTTTCTAATCTTGATTCTCTTTATTTCTTTTTCTTCTCTGAGTGCTGTGGCTAGGACTTACAAAACTATGTTTTGAATAATAGTGGTGAGAGTGGGCACACTCGCCTTGTCCCTGATCTTAGAGGAAATGCTCTCAGTTTTTCACCACTGAGAATAATGTTTCCTGTGGGTTTATCATATATGGCCTTTATTATGTTGATGTAGTTTCCTTCAATGCCCATTTTTTGAAGAGCTTTTCTCATAAATGGGTGCTAAACGGTAAAAGCTTTTTATTCATATTTTGATGGTATCTTATTTTTATATTTTAATTTGTTAATATGATGTATCTCGTATATTAAACAATGCATGCACCCCTGGGATAAACCCAACTTGAACGTGGAGTATGATCTTTGCAATATATTGTTAAATTCTGCTTGCTAGAATTTTCTGAGGGTTTTTACATCTATGTTCATCAGTGATATGGGCTAAACTAAGTACCATGATATGAAACCTTTGATCTTAAGGTTTTTGTCTCCAGCGTATTATGCTTAAGCCTGTTTATTTCACCTGTTGTTTGTGGAATATGCTGACTTTCATGAATTTAGAGAATTGAGTTGTCATCTGCAACACAATTTGATCTGTTACAGTCAAATATCCCTAAGTAGTCAGCAACTTTTCTGTTAAACTTTTCAAGGACATCATAATTGACTTTCTCTATAGATGCTCTCCCTTTGGTGGCATACAGCCTAAAAGTAGCCAAAAAGTGTTAAGTAAATGGCAGAAAGTGAAGCGGAATTAAAGAGTCTCTTGATGATGGTGAAAGAGGAGAGTGAAAAAGCTGGCTTAAAAGTCAACATGCAAAAACTAAGATTATGGCATCCGGTCTCATCAATTCATGGCAAATAGAAGGGGAAAGAATGGAAGCACTGAAAGATTTTATTTTCTTAAGCTCCAAAATCGCTGCAGATGTTGACTGCAGCCATGAAATTAAGCTCCTTGGAGAGAAAACTGTGACAAACCTAGACATCATATTAAAAAGTAGAGACATACTTTGCTGACAGAGGTCCATACAGTCAAAGCTATGGTTTTTCCAATAGTCATGTGCAAATATAAGAATTGGACCATAAAGAAAGCTTAGTGGCAAAGAATTGATGCTTTTGAAATGTGGTGCTGAAGAAAACTGTTTGAGATTCCCATGGATTACAAGGAGATCAAACCAGTCAATCCTAATGGAAATCAATCCTGAATATCCATTGGATGGACTGTTGCTGAAGCTCCAATACTTTGGCCACCTGATGTGAAAAGCCAACGGATTGAAGAAGACCCTGATGCTGTGAAAGACTGAAGGCAAAAGGAAAAGAGGGCAGCATAGGATGAGATAGATAGCATCACGGATACAAAGGATGTGAATTTTAGGAAATTCCAGGAGATAGTGAGGGACAGGGAAGCCTGATGTACAGTAGTCCATGGGTTTCAAAGAGTTGCACATGATTTAGCAACCGAACAGCAACAACAAGAAATCTACCTACTTTTAGTCTACTGACCACTGTTGTCTATTCGTGATTGGGCTTTTGGTCCCTGGCCTAATCATTAGTCTATTATTGTTATCATATTAATATATATTAGATAATATTTATTAGGTGTCTATATTAGTTGCTTTACATTATATGCATATGATCATTTAATCATACTAAAATTCTTAAAGTAGTGATTATAATTTCTGTTTTTTGCACTGAGTAAATTGAAAGTGAGAGTCCATGAAGCTTTCCCAGAGCCAAAAAGCTGTGAGATGGTAAAGTGAAGGTTCAAACCCAAATTATCTCATTTTGATGAATTAGTGGTTTAACTCACTCCCTTTAAATATGTCTTTGAAGATTAAATAAATTTGGAAAATATTTCAAATTTAAGGGTATGTCTTTTATGCATTAGATTTACTTTTTCCACACACACTATGAAAAAGGAACATAACAAGAGAAAAAAAATTAGTTGCACTTTCTTTCACAAAATATTTCAATATACCATAATATTTTCAAGTTAATTTTTTTTTTTCATGTTGCTCCCAGGTTCTAGATTCTCAGTGAACACTGTTAGGAACATCTTAGCACTTAAAATTTTTAATTACATATGAATTTCAAATATGCAAGTGTAATTTATAAGTATTAATGTATGTTATACCCAAACACACAGATACACATATATAGTGTTAATTTTATGGCAATTTGCACTTTTAAGAAGCTATGATACCATTCAATCTGATAAATACACTGTAATAATAATTTACTAAATGATTTCTTAGTGACTTGTGGATTAATCAGTTCAGTTCAGTCGCTCAGTCGTGTCCGATTCTTTGCGACCCCATGAATCGCAGCACG
>SJYT01032133.1:38297-89865 GCA_006410635.1 Cephalophus harveyi | reverse complement strand
GAGAATCTCAAAATGCCTGGAAAAAATTCTCAGTTTACCATAAAGAAATGAGATCCTTTTTCTGCAGCAAAGATTTTTAAAAAATGTTTTCTTGGAGCATTTATATTTTAAACACTTGAGCAGGTTTTATACAACAAACAACATGTATACCCAAGCTCTTCCTTCTCTGTTCCCATTGTCAATCAATGCAATTAATTTTCCTATTATTTAAAAAAATGTATCAGATGAGCAGACTACATTACATTGTTATTATTCATAATTCTTCCAGGGAGATACAATTTGTGAAAGAAAAAATCCTCATATTTGTAAGATTTGAATCTGATACTATAATTTAATATATAAATCTAAACTTATGCTATAAATAACTAGATTTCTTATACTGTTAATAAATACACAAAATAATATAGTCTTGGTGTTAAGAGGCATTATTTTCATATTGCATGTAATCATTCTATGTTAACCACTGGAGGAGGAAATGGCAACCCCTTCCAGTATTCTTGCATAGGGAATATCACGGACAGAGGAGCCTGGAGGGCTATGGTCTATAGGATCACAGAGTCTGACAAGACTGAAGTGACTTAGCAGCAGCATTTTATGTTAAAGAAAATATGTGGGTATCACTCAGAAAACTCAAGAATCAAAACAACGAAGAAAGATAGGTGACTAGCACTCATATATTTATTAAATAAATAACTTTCTGCATCTCCATTATGTTATTACTTATGGTATATTTGTTCCTTAAAAAAATAATAACTCTTTAAGCCAGTCAGAATGCTGTGATTAGTTTCTAAGATGGTATCATATTGATCATACTGATTTTATTTGTTTTGGTCTTTTTTTTTTTTTTTACTTTCTGTTTTTGTTTGTTTTTTCCTTGGGGGTGGTAGTTAAAGGGACATAAGAGAAATAGAAAGAGTAAAAACACAATTTTTTTTGTAGAAAATAAAGCTTTGTAGACAACAAAGATAGGTAGTAATTCCCAGGTTGAATAATAGCACACCTCCATTCTGAAGGAGATCAACCCTGGGATTTCTTTGGAAGGAATGATGCTAAAGCTGAAACTCCAGTACTTTGGCCACCTCATACAGTCCATGGTTTTGCAAAGGGTCAGACACGACTGAGAAACTAAGCACCGAGCAGCACAGCACACTTACTCAAACTTGCAGAATACTGACAGTCACTTTAACACATCGGGGTGTTGAGTTGTGTTTCCGTGTGTTAGTCACTCAGTCGTGTCTGTCTTTTTGCCCCATGGACTGTAGCCCTCCAGGCTGTCTGTGACTCCAGCACCCATGGACTTCTCCAGGCAAGAACACTGGAGTGGGCTGTCATTTCCTTCTCCAGTCGAGTTGTAGAACTTAGAACAAATTACAGGTGGTGGATTCTGAGGCCTGACAATGAATGACTGTATTTTCAGTAAGTTTTTTAATCCTGTGGCAAACCTATCTGACATGAGATTGTAAACCATAGATCACTGTGGCAAATGTGATTCATTTGAGAAAAAAACCTATTATTTATGGTACCTTCTTCCCTGGTTCTCTATTATATTTATTTTAGAAAATGTAAATAGTTACCATTTTAATTTATGTATAACTGCAAAAGGAAATAAATCTGATGTATAATTTCTAGATTTATTAGATTTATTAGATGGCAGAAAGTGAAGAGGAACTAAAAAGTCTCTTGATGAAAGTGAAAGAGGAGAGTCAAAAAGTTGGTTTAAAGCTCAACATTCAGAAAACAAAGATCATGGCATCTGGTCTCATCACTTCATGGTAAATAGATGGGGAAATAGTGAAAATAGTGTCAGACTTTATTTTGGGGGGCTCCAATATCATTGCAGATGGTGACTGCAGCCATGAAATTAAAAGACGTTTACTCCTTGGAAGGAAAGTTATGACCAACCTAGACAGCATATTCAAAACAGAGACATTACCTTGCCAACCAAGGTCCATCTAGTCAAGGCTATGGTTTTTCAAGTGGTCATGTATGGATGTGAGAGTTGGACTGTGAAGAAGGCTGAGCGCTGAAGAATTGATGCTTTTGAACTGTGGTGTTGGAGAAGACTCTTGAGTCCCTTGGACTGCAAGGAGATCCAACCAGTCCATTCTGAAGGAGATCAGTCCTGGGATTTCTTTGGAAGGAATGATGCTAAAGCTGAAACTCCAGTACTTTGGCCACCTCATGCCAAGAGTTGACTCATTGGAAAAGACTCTGATGCTGGGAGGGATTGGGGGCAGGAGGAGAAGGGGACGACAGAGGATGAGATGGCTGGATGGCATCACTGACTCGATGGACATGAGTCTGAGTGAATTCTGGGAGTTGGTGATGGACAGGGAGGCCTGGCATGCTGCGATTCATGGGTTCACAAAGAGTCGGACACGACCGAGTGACTGAACTGAACTGATACAATTTTCAACTTTTTAGCTGTTGCATTTTATTCTAAAATAGAGAATTTTCCATCAGAATTTTTAATCTCAAACTTTTAATCTCAAAACCCACCTGATATGAATACTCATTCAAGTTTTTATAGGATAATAATAGTTAAAAATAACTTTGATTAAAATAAAGAAGAAGAAATCATCCACCCTCAGAGAGCTTACAGAATAATAGGATAAATTTCAAAAATATGTAAGAATCATTTTACAAGGCACTACATACTTACCAGAAAAAAATATAGATGCTAGTTAGGAGTAAGGGTGATGAGATTAGATTGCCTGAAATCACACCATTATGACTCCATGAGATAATATGAAAATGTCTACCAATATAGGTTGTTTAAGTGATGCACCATATATATGCTTATGTATGTGTATATATACATATATGAATAAATAAAGGATAGATATGCTCCAAATTTGATCAAAATCAATAAGTATGTATTGAGAAAGTTCAATTAAGTCCAAGTAAGACTGATAGAAAACCACATGTAGGCACATTNGCACCATATATATGCTTATGTACGTGTATATATACATATATGAATAAATAAAGGATAGATATGCTCCAAATTTGATCAAAATCAATAAGTATGTATTGAGAAAGTTCAATTAAGTCCAAGTAAGACTGATAGAAAACCACATGTAGGCACATTTCATTCATTAAAACCAAAGAAAGAGAAAGCTTTTAGAGATTTCATTTTTTTTTTTGCCATATTTTTACAATATTTTATTGGCTTTGCCATATATCAACATGAATCCACCACGGGTGTACATGTGTTCCCAATCCTGAACCCCCCTCCCACCTCCCTCTACAATACAATAAAATGAACAATAATGAAAAGCAAAAGTAAGCCCAAACAATTAAGAAAATGTCAGTAGAAATGTATATATCAGTAATCATTTTAAACAGAAATGGACACAATGTTCCAACCAAAAGACATAGACTGGCTGAATGGATACAAAACCAAGACCTATATATATGCTGTCTACCTGAGACCAACGTTTGACCGAGAGATACATACAGACAGAAAGTGAGAGGATGGAAAAAGATGAAAATCAAAAGAAAGTAGGAGTAGCAATTCTCATATTTGACAAAACAAACCTTAAAATAAGAGTATTACAAATGTAGGGGTTATTATAGGCATATGCAGATAAATATTCAGAGAAGGCAGTGGCACCCCACTCTAGTACTCTTGCCTGGAAAATCCCATGGACGGAGCAGCCTGGTAGGCTGCAGTCCATGGGGTCGCTAGGAGTTGGACACAACTGAGCGACTTCACTTTCACTTTTTACTTTCATGCATTGGAGAAGGAAATGGCAACCCACTGGGACGGGGGAGCCTGGTGGGCTGCCGTCTATGGGGCTGCACAGAGTCAGACAAGAATGAAGTGACTCAGCAGCAGCAGCAGCAGATAAATATTACTTTATGTTTGAACAAGCATGATATTTACATATAATAAATATAAATTGTCTCAAAATTGTCATCCAAAAGGAGTCATTGCAAAATTACTAGGAAGTGAGTTCAGTTCAGTTCAGTTACTCAGTTGGGTCCAACTCTTTGTGACCCCATGAACTGCAGCACTCCAGGCTTCTCTGTCCATCACCAACTCCTGGAGCTTGCTCAAACTCATATCCGTCGAGTGGGTGATGCCACCCAATCATCTCATCCTCTGTCATCCCCTTCTCCTTCTGCCTTCAATCTTTCCCAGCATCATCAGGTGGCCAAAGTATTGGAGTTTCAGCCTCAGCATCAGTCCTTCCAATGAACACCCAAGACTGATCTCCTTTAGGATGGACTGGTTGGATCTCCTTGCAGTCCAAGGGACTCTCAGAGTCTTCTCCAACACCACAGTTCAAAACCATCAATTCTTGGATGCTCGGCTTTCTTTATCGTCCAACTCTCACATCCATACATGACTACTGGAAAAACCATAGCTTTGACTAGAAGGACCTTTGTTGGCAGAATAGTGTCTCTGCTTTGTTGGTATTGTCAAAGGAACTGAATGAATGTGTAAAAGAATGATGCATATCTACTACCACCTAAGTCAAGCTTCTAATGACTGAGATAATGGAGTTTACACAGTATGCTGCTGCTGCTGCTGCTAAGTTGCTTCAGTCGTGTCCGACTCTGTGTGACCCCAGAGATGGCAGCCCACCAGGATCCCCCGTCCCTGGGATTCTCCAGGCAAGAACATTGGAGTGGGTTGCCATTTCCTTCTCCAATGCATGAAAGTAAAAAGTGAAAGTGAAGTCACTCAGTCATGTCCAACTCTTGGCGACCCCATGGACTGCAGCCTACCAGGCTCCTCCATCTATGGGATTTTCTAGGCAAGAGTACTGGAGTGCGGTGCCACTGCTTTCTCCATTACACAGTATACATATACATTAATATAAACTTAAATTTATGCAATGTTCAGAGGAATGTCAAAATATGAAAGGTCTTTTGTTTTGGCCATGTTATGGAGCTTGGATTACATTTAACATGAGAATTTGAGCAAGGGAGCAGCATAAAGGGACTTATTATTTTAAAAGACTACATTGCTGTTCAGTAGAGAATTCATGGGGAAAGACAGAAGCTAGAGCTCATTAGGAAGCTATTGCATGTAGTCCTAATGGCTAGAACATAAGTTTTAGCGATGGAAATGAGCAGAAGTGGATTGAACTTAGATACACACTGAAAGCAAAAATAATATTTGCTTATGGATTTGATAGTTTGGGTAAGATAAAAGAGCCAACTCAACAACTCTTTTCAATATTTGAGCGGTTTGGTTGATGGTGTTTCGTGCAGATTTGGGTTGTATAAGGGTATCAACAATTTAGAGCGTCAAGAAGCTAGACTTTTTTATGTTCAGTTTGAGACTTCCAAATACACTCTTTCAAATTTCTATTTAAATTCTCTATATAGCAGTTATTTTACAGCAATGAAAAAATCAGCCCATGATTAAAACAAAAGATCATTTGTAAATTATTTTCTAAAAAAATTTATTGGAGTATAGTTGCTTTAAAATATTGTTCTAGTTTCTGCCATACAGCAAAGTGAATCAGCTAAATGTACACACATATCTGGACTTCCCTGGTGATTCAGTGACTGAGAATTTGCAAGTAAAGCTATGGCAAACCTAAACAGCATATTAAAAAGCAGACATCAGTTTGCCAACAAAGTCCATATTATCAAAGCTATGGTTTTTCCAGTAGTCATGTACAGATATAAGAATTGGACCATAAAGAAGGCTGAGTGCAAAACAATTGATGCTTTTGAAATGTGATCCTGGATAAAACTCTTAGAAGTCCCTTAGAGGACAAGGAGATCAAACCAGTCCATCCTAAAGGAAATCAACTGTGAACACTCATTGGAAGGACTGATGCTGAAGCTGAAGCTCCAATACTTTGGTCACCTGATGGGAAGAGTCAACTCACTGGAAAAGACCCTGATGCTGGGACAAATTGAGTGCAGGAGGACAAGGAGGTGACAGAGTATGAGACAGTTGCATGGCATTATCGACTCAATGGACATGAGTTTGAGCAAAATCCGGGAGATGGTGAAGAACGGGAAGCCTGGCGTGCTGCAGTCTTGCTGGACACGGAGTGACTGAAAAACAACAATACATATATCCCCCTTTCTGCATTCCTTCCCATTTAGGTCACCACAGTGCATAGAGTAGAGTTCCTTGTGCCATACAGTAGGTTCTCACTAGTTATTGATTTCATATAAAGTACTAACAAAGCTAGTGGAGGTGATGGAATTCCAGTTGAGCTATTTCAAACCCTGAAAGATAATGCTGTGAAAGTGCTGCACTCAATACACCAGCTAATTTGGAAAACTCGGCAGTGGCCACAGGACTGGAAAAGGTCAGTTTTCATTCCAATCCCAAAGAAAGGCAATGCCAAAGAATGCTCAAACTACTGCACAATTGCACTCATCTCACATGCTAGTAAAGTAATGCTCAAAATTCTCCAAGCCAGGCTTCAGCAATACGTGAACCGTGAACTTCCAGATGTTCAAGCTGGATTTAGAAAAGGCAGAGGAACCAGAGATCAAATTGCCAACATCTGCAGGATCATGGAAAAAGCAAGAGAGTTCCAGAAAAACATCTATTTCTGCTTTCTTGACTATGCCAAAGCCTTTGACTGCGTGGATCACAAGAAACTGTGGAAAATTCTCAAAGAGATGGGAATACCAGACCACCTGACCTGCCTCTTGAGAAACCTATATGTAGGTCAGGAAGCAACAGTTAGAACTGGATATGGAACAACAGACTGGTTCCAAATAGGAAAAGGAGTACATCAAGGCTGTACATTGTCACCCTGCTTATTTAACTTCTATGCAGAATACATCATGAGAAACACTGGGCTAGAAGAAGCACAAGCTGGAATCAAGATTGCCGGGAGAAATATCAATCACCTCAGATATGCAGATGACACCACCCTTATGGCAGAAAGTAAAGAGGAACTAAAAAGCCTCTTGATGAAAGTGAAAGAGGAGAGTGAAAAAGTTGGCCTAAAGCTCAACATTCAGAAAACGAAGATCATGGCATCCGGTCCCATCACTTCATGGGAAATAGATGGGGAAACAGTGGAAACAGTGTCAGACTTTATTTTTTGGGTCTCCAAAATAACTACTGATCCCCTGGAGAAGGAAATGGCAATCCACTCCAGTACTATTGCCTGGAAAATCCCATGGACAGAGGAGCCTGGTAGTCTAAAGTCCTGGTGTTGCAAAGAGTCGGACACGACTGAGTGACTGAAATGAACTGAACTGAGTGTATATATAGATCTTCCCTCTAGCTCAGATGGTAAAGAATCTGCCTACAATGCAGGAGACCTGAGTTCTCTCCCTGGTGGAAGAAGATCCTCTGGAGAAGGGCATGGCAACCCACTCCACTATTCTTGCCTGGAGAATCCCATGGAGAGAGAAGCCTGGCGGGCTACAGTTCATGGGGTCTCAAAGTTGGACACAGCTAAGCGACTAACACTGCTACTGCTTCTGTGTCTATATGTCAATCCCAATCTCCCAGTTTATCCCAACTCCTCTTTCCTGCATTGATGTCCATATATTTGTTCTCTATGTCTGTGTCTCTATTTCTGCAAATAGGCTTTGCAAATAGGCTCATCTGTAACATTTTTCAAGGGTCAATTACTTTTACCAACACTTTTGCTTGATTCAGAGTTATGTGGGTTCACTACATCATGCATCTCTAAAATGACTTTTTAAAAACTCATCTGTGTTCTTAACATTAATTAATTCAACATGGTGCTGACATCCGTGATGGCTTTAGTCCATCGCTAAGTGTTTGTAAGTATATTTTGTTTACTTTAACTTTTTCTTTTCTTATGAGAAGCTTGTAACAGAAATTTCCCTGTGCCTTCCTATAGGTGTTTCCTTAGCCTTCTCAACCAATCCTCCAGATCTACATGAAAATAACTGAATCCACAGGGGGGAAAAAAAAAATTGAGGAGAGCATATTTGATAACTTTTACCCCATAAACCATTTCTGTGGCTGCAGATGTTTAAAATAATCTAAGAATATCTTTTAAATTGCTGGAGAAGTGAATAATCTTTTATGTATAAAAATACAATGTTTGTAAAGAACTTACTTCTCATTGACAGGCAACAACATTCTCATCAGTGAAGGACATATATATAAACCTTCTACATAACAACCAGGGGCTGGGCAGATAGCCAAATTTCATAACTTTAATGAAAATAAGTGGTTTATCATCAAGGTTAGACTTTATTGACTAGCATTAGGTCTTCAAATGTATTCTGGTGTTAGTAAACATCATTAACAGAAAAACAGGTTAAAAAACCACTGCAAATGAAACTTCTAATAGTTTGGGAGAGCTAGTCTATTTATTTCCATGAAAGTTAATTTATGTATATGGATTATCTGACTCCCCAGACTACTTCATATAAACTGCATCTACTTTGTACTGTGAAATTAATTGATTTCTTGTTTTCTTTTCAAAAGAACTGCAAATCATGTCCAAGTATACCATTTCTCTCTCTTTACTTTGGCATACATTAATAGGCCCAGTAGTAAGGAATTTCATTCTTCATGACTGGTAGTATATCGAATCTTTGGAAAACAGTGATCTGGGATTGATTATCTTCTTTATTTCTGGAATCTAGGGTTACTCATTATTTTAAGCTCTTCTATAAAATTAAAATATTTTCTTTGGCTATTTTAACTTGTCTACTTATGCATTTGTATACCTGGTTCTTTGTGCCTGTTCCTTATCTTCAACCATTGTTCAAGTCAATCTTCAATTGCTGGCTTAACGTGAGTACATTGAGAGAAGTAGCCTGGCCAAAAAAAAAAGAAAAAACCATGTGGTAAAATCACTGTAAAATACACTCAATATACAATTAGATTATTCAAACACTAATTCATGCAATATAGTAAAGTAAACCAAAACTAATTGGCTATCGGGTTTTTTATTCTATGCTTTCATTCCTCTAACAATCCTTTTCAGAGTAGTCATTCTTTAAATAATGAAAGGATTCAGCTCAGTTCACTTGCTCAGTGGTGCCCAACTCTTTGTGACCCCATGAATCGCAGCAAGCCAGGCCTCCCTGTACATCACCAACTCTCAGAGTTCACTCAAATTCATGTCCATTGAGTCGGTGATGCCATCCAGCCACCTCATCCTCTCTCGTCCCCTTCTCCCCCTGCCCCCAATCCCTCCCAGCATCAGAGTCTTTTCCAATGAGTCAATCTAACTGTTGCTTCCTGACCTACATATAGGTTTCTCAAGAGGCAGGTCAGGTGATCTGGTATTCCCATCTCTTTCAGAGTTTTCCAATGTTTA
Organism: Cephalophus harveyi; assembly: GCA_006410635.1. Classification (NCBI taxonomy): domain Eukaryota; kingdom Metazoa; phylum Chordata; class Mammalia; order Artiodactyla; family Bovidae; genus Cephalophus; species Cephalophus harveyi. The sequence goes on along the minus strand of SJYT01032133.1, from coordinate 80,617 downwards.
TGTGATCCACACAATCAAGGTATTATTATATTTTAGCCCAATAGTATTCATGGTTTAATATACAATTTATCCTCAAAGAGAATTTGTGGCAGTGGAAGATAAACAACATAAGAATTTAAAGGCAATTGACTCCTATATTTAAATAAGTCCAAAATATTTCATAAGGCATGGTAAAAGAGGTTAGATCAATATACAACAGACAATTTATAAAGAGATTTATATGTTATTCTAGAGTGCCTATACAAAAACATATGCATTATCTTGGGTAAAAATTTCCCTTTTCTAACCTGCTCTGCTAAGCTTCTGTTTCTATAATCTAACCCAAACTAGAAGAAATAATTCAGTTCAGTTCAGTTGCTCAGTCGTGTCTGACTCTTTGCAACCCCATGAATCATAGCACACCAGGCCTCCCTGTCCATCACCAACTCCCGGAGTTCACTCAAACTCATGTCCATCGAGTTGGTGATACCACCCAGCCATTTCATCCTCTGTCATCCCCTTCTCCTCCTGCCCCCATACTTAGAAAATGATAAAAGATTCAACATATATTTTGAAATTTCTAAGTAATATTTTGAAAAATAGAGCTGCCTGTCTTAGAAGTAATCGCTGTCATGCTTGGAGATATATTCTATTACATTATGACATGAATTTCAACTGGCAAATCTATTCTAAACATAAGACATATAAAGGAGAATCACTTTACCAAGTTTCTCAAACAACGTAAGAAAATAATTCTTAAATGTAATTATTTTGTGTAAGAAAGCTTCCTTCCTTCTATTTTTCTATAAATGAAATTTTCAGGAAAAATTGGACCCTAAGGCTGTAATGAAGTCACCTCTATCCATCTATTGGCCAATAAAGTACACATGAGGAAATAAATACATCCTTTAAGCTAGTCTTTGAAAATCTAAACTTATAATTTGTTGGAAAATGTCACACTCTACTTCAGGTTATCAGGGTTCATCAGCTTGTAGATGTGGTTTTATTAAAAATTAGGAGGCTAAATGATATATTTTGTTATCTTATCTAAACATCTGGGCTGCCACTCTGTATCAGATACCCATAAAAGTACAGTAAAGTAAATGATAAATAACTATATGGTTTATTTTATTTCTAATAGAAAAAAATCAATTTCTGAGAAATATATTTGGCAAAATTGGTCTTGCAAATATACAAATTAAAGATAGAAAATAAGCAGTGTGGTAATTTAATCCATTACTTAGCAAAGTAGCTCTGGTACATCTCAAGGAAAAGAAATTATCTTAATGTGTACAATGTAATGTCAGCTGACTCACATTTGATTTTGAAAAAGCAGAGAGAAAGCAAGAGGAAAAAGCAGGCTAGAATTACATGGATTAAGAGAAAACCTACAAAAAGAGATAAGAGGTAGGTTATCTATCTGACATTTTAAAAAACTACTAATGAGTATTAATTAAAATACTTTATATAACCCTTCAGGTTTGAATTTCCAACAGGCTAGCCTTTATAGTTTCTAGGTACTGAATAGTTAAATGACCATATTTTATTATCTTAACCTCTATTAACTTCTAGCTCACTGTATACACTTTTGGCTATATTTCAAGTTCAAATTTTTACATTGTATGGTTTATTGAGGAGTCATAATTTCAGTTTCTTTTGAAGTAACTATCTTCACTTTCTGTTAAATAAGTGATGATCTATGTTTAAGTTTAAAAACTGTTTTTGATCATCAATTTCTACTCTTCTGGGGCATAGAAGCATTTCTTTATTGGTTTAGGAGACAGCCCGAATCTCTGAGCATGGAACTGTGATCTCACAAGATTTAAAGCCCATAAAGTTTTGTGTCTGAATGATATAATCATATTTCATCAAAGCAAGCAGGTATTATCCTTGTGTAATTTAGCTTATGGTTGACTAATGGACCACGTTTGAGGTTGGGTCTACATACACAAAATGGGAAGAAAAAGAAGGACCCAGAGTGCAAGTTCAAAATTGTCCAAATGAATGTGTTCTTTTTAGAATGAAAGTTCCTTGGAGAAGAGAATTTACTTAGTCCAACTTTGAATTTTTAATTCTGAGAACAATCTATGGCACATAGGAAGGAAGTAGTAAATGTTTCAAGAGAGAATGACAATGTGGTTATTTGAATGAATGGGTTAATTGATTCATGAGCCAATACACAAAAGAGTCAAATAATCCTCTTCCATGGTTTTCTATTAGTGAGTCTTCTGTTCACCTTGATCCTCTTACAACTTTATAGATTTATTTAGTTACTACTAATCACTTTTTGCAAATGATAAAGCTGAGGCTAAGGGACAAAAATGAGGTACTCATGTTGAGTAAACAATGAAACTGTGATTAAAGTACAAATTTTGTCTTCAGAACATAATCTTTTCACTACTTCCTAATACTCTGAATCTTTATACTTGTAAATGAATATATATGTAGTATATTGAAGATGAACATGCATAAATTCATTTTATAGATATAATGTACAATATTGAATGAATGAACATATATTTAAATGTATGTTCATTTTATGGGTATGTATAGCTACAGGCATACTTTTGACTGCTCACAGATGAGAGCCAAATATATCAACAAATATTAATATACTTTGAGCATTAAAGCCACTATGGATAAAAGACAGTTCCCATAACTACTTCCTATCTTTATAATCTGAAAAGTGATGGCACCCACCCAAACATATATATGTTATATATGTATTTATTTTCTCTTCATCTATTACAATCATTGGCATCCTTTAAGAAAATCCCAAATATGAAATAATCTCTAGTTTTGATACAAATAAACTTCTCTGAACACACAGAGCCAACTATAGTTGGCTTATCTCATTTCCAAACTTACCTATCTTATTAGTTCCTTTTATCATATTCCACTTGCTTCTTTTCTAGCACATCTATCTATACGGTCTTGGAAGACAATAGAGATCTGTGCCCCTCACCCACCCTTGACTACTCTAACATGTAATACATGTTAATAAAAAGGCATTTAAATACACTTTAAAAAATTTAACAATTCAGATGTTCATATTTTCTATTAAAAAGAAAAATAGTGTATACTCTGTTGTATATTTTCTTTCTTTCCTTTTTTCTTTGTTTCAAAGCAAAAAACAAACCCACTGAAACAGCCATGGAGCTCAGTGCTCAGCAAAAATGAATCCACCTCCCTGACTTCAGACTATAGCACAAAGTAACAGTAATCAAGGCAATATGGTGCTGGATTTTTCTATTTTGGGGGGTTCCAAAATCACTGCAAATGGTGACTGCAACCATGAATTTAAAAGACGCTTGCTCCTTGGAAGAAAAGCTATGACCAACCTAAACAGCATATTAAAAAGCAGAGACATTACTTTGCCAACAAAAGTCCATCTAGTCAAAGCTATGCTTTTCCAGTAGTCATGTATGGATGTGAGAGCTGGACTATAAAGAAAGGTGAGTGCTGAAGAACTGATGTTTTTCAACTGTGGTGTTAGAGAAGATGCTTGAGAGTCCTTGGACTGCAAGGAGATCCAACCAGTCAACCCTAAATGTAATCAGCCCTGAATATTCATGGGAAGGACTGATGCTGAAGCTGAAACTCCAATATTTCAGCCACTTGATATGAAGAGCTGACTTATTGGAGAAGACCCTGAAGTTGGGAAATATCGAAGGCAGGAGAAGAAGGGTACGACAGAGGATGAGATAGCTGGATGGCATCACCAACTCGATGGACATGAATTTGAGCAAGCTCCGGGAGTTGGTGATGGACAGGGAAACTGGAGTGCTGCAGTCCATGGGTCACAGAATAGGACACAAATGAGCTGAACTGAACTGAACTGATGGTACCAGAATAAAAATAGAAATAGAGATCAACAGAAAAGGATACAAAGCTCAGAGAGAAACTCACACACGTATGATTACCTAATCTCTGACAAGGGAGGCAAAAATACACAGTGTAGAAGAGACAGTGTCTTCAATTAGTGAGGTTGAGAAAACTGGATAGCTAGATGTAAATGAATGAAATTAGAACATACCCTAACACCCCAAACAAAAATAAACTCAAAATGGATTAAAGACCTAAATATAATGCTGAATACTATAAAACTCTTATAGTAAAACGTAGGCAGAACATTCCTTGACATAAATTGCAGCAGGATCTTTTTCAATCCAGCTTCTTGACATACACAATTGTACACAACTCTTTGAGACCCCATGGACTGTGGCCCATCGGGCTCCTCTGTCCATGGAATTTTCCAGGCAAGAGTACTGGAGTTGGTTGCCATTTCCTACTCCAGGCAGTCTTCCCAATCCAGGATCAAACCTACATCTCTTGCATCTCCTGCACTGGCAGGCAAATTCCTTACCACTAGTGCTAGCTTCCGGAGAAGGCAATGGCACCCCACTCCAGTACTCTTGCCTGGAAAATCCCATGGATGGAGGAGCCTGGTGGGCTGCAGTCCATGGGGTCGCTGAGTTGGACACGACTGAGCGACTTCACTTTCACTTCTCACTTTCATGCATTGGAGAAGGAAATGGCAACCCACTCCAGTGTTCTTGCCTGGAGAATCCCAGGGACGGGGAAGCCTGGTGGGCTACCGTCTATGGGGTCACACAGAGTCGGACACGACTGAAGTGACTTAGCAGCAGCAGCAGCAGTGCTAGCTTCTGTTGTAATGAAAACAAAAGCAAAAATAAATAAATTGAGCCTAATTAAACTTGAAAAGCTTTTGCATAGCAAAAGAAATCATAAACAAAAATGAAAAAAATAAACCTCGGAATGGGAGAAAATATTCACAAATGAAGAAATCAATAAGCGATTAATCTCCAAAATATACAAACAGCACATGGAAGTCAATATAAAAGAAAAATAAATGCGAGGAAGATCTAAATAGACATTTTTCCAAAGAAGACATTCAAATGGTTAAAAAAACACAGGAAATGATGATCAACACCACTAATTATTAAGAGAGATGCAAATGATAAACTCAGTGAGGTATCACATTTTGATAGAATGGTCGTCATCAAAAAAATCTAAAAACAATAAATGCTGGAGACATGGTGGAGAAAGGAAGCCTGCTGCACCATTAGAAAGAATGTAAATGAGTATAGCCACTATGGAGAACAATATGGAGTTTCCTTAAAAAAAAAAAAAAAAACAAAGACTTCCCATATGATCCAGCATTCCCACTCCTGGGTATATATATATATAAAAAAAAATAATAATAATTCAAAAATATACATACACCCAATATTCATTGCAGCAGTGTTTAAATTAGCCAGGACATGGAAGCAAACTGTCCTTAAACAGAGGAATGGGTAAAGAACATGTGGTATACACATAGAATGGAATATTACTTAACCTTGAAAAGGATAAAACGATGCCATTTGTAGCAACGTGGCTGGACCTAGAGATCGTCATACCCTGTGAAGTAAGTCAGGCAAAAGAAGATAAATATCATGTGATATCACTTATATGTGGGCTTTCAAAATAGGGGTACACACAAACATATCTAAAAATCAGAAATAGAGTTATAGTTTTAGAAAACAAGCTTACAGTTACCAAAGGGAAAGAAGGGTGAGGGATAAATTAGGAAATTGAGATTGGCATAAATGCACTGTGTTCAGTCGCTCAGCCATCCTTACTCTTTGTGACCTGATGGACTGTGGCCCACCAGGCTCCTCTGTCCATGGAGTTCTCCAGGCAAGAATACTGGAGTGGGTTGCCATGCCCTCCTCCAAGGGATCTTCCTGACCCAGGGATCAAACCCAGGTCTCCTGCATTGCAGACAGATTATTTGCCATCTGAGCCACCTACTTTTTAGCACAAGGAGCTCTACTCAATACTCTGTAATGGTCTGTATGGCAAAGTAATCTAAAAAAGAGTTATATACATATATAACTGATTCACTTGCTGTACACCTGAAACTAACTTACATTATAAATCAACTATGCCTGAATTAAAATTAAACAAACAAAAACCCCAAATGAAAACTCCTCCAAACCTCATATATACAGAGAATAGGGAGCAGAGTGTGTGTTGGGGAGAGAAGAGAGCAAAATTGATGAAGGGGGTCAAAAGGTACAAATTTCCATTCATAAAGTAAATAAATCATGGGGATGTAAGGTACAACTTAACACTATATTGAATATTTGCAAGTTGCTATGAGACTAGGGAGAGTTCTTGTCACAAGGAATAAAAATGTAACTATGATGACAAATATTAACTTTATTTACTGAAATCATTTTGCAATATATAAATACTGAATTATGTTGTATGTTTGAAAGCAGTATAATGTTATTATATGTTGTTGTTCAGTCACCCACTGATGTCTGATTCGTTGTGACCCCATGGACTGCAGCACACCAGGCTTCCCTATCCCTCACCATCTCCCGAAGTTTGCCCAAGTTCATGTCCATTGCATCAGTGATGCCATCCAGCCATCTCATCCTCTGACTCCCTCTTCTCTTTCTGCCCTCAATCTTTCCCAACATCAGAGACTTTTCCAATGAGTTGGCTCTTCACATCAGATTACCGAATTCCTGGAGTTTCGGCTTTAGTATCAGTCCTTCCAATGAGTATTCAGGGTTGATTTCCTAACTTAAGATTGACTGGTTTGATTTCCTTGTTGTCCAAGGAACTCTCAGGAGTCTTCTCCAGCACCACAGTTTCAAGGTATCAATTCTTTGGCATTCTGCCTTCTTTATGATCCAACTCTCACAACCATGCGTGACCACTGGGAAGACCAGAGCCTTGACTATACAGACCTTTGTTGGCAGAGTAATGTCTCTGTTTTTCAACATACTGTCTAGGTTTGTCACAGTTTTCCTGCCAAGAAGTAATCATCTTCTGATTTCGTGGCTGCAGTCACCATCCTCAGTGATTTTAGAGCCCAAGAAGAGGAAATCTGTCATTACTTCCACCTTTCCCCCTTCTATTTGCCATGAAGTGATGGGGCCGGATGCCATCTTAGTTTTTTTTTTTTTTTTTTTTTTAATATTTAGTCATAAGCCAGAACTTCCACTCTCCTTCACCCTCATCAAGAAGCTCTTTAGTTCCTCTGCTTTCTGCCATTAGAGTGGTATCATCTACATATCTGAGGTTGTTGATGTTTCCCCCTCCTATCTTGATTCCAGCTTGTGACTCATCCAGCCCAGCATTTCTCATGATGTGCTCAGTGTTTAGGTTAAACAAACAGGGTGACAGCAGGCAGCCCTGTCATACTCTTTTCTCAATCTTGAACCAATCAGCTGTTCCATACAGTATTATAACTGTTGCGTCTTAATCCACATGGAAGTTCTTGGTTCACATAATGCTGAAGCTTAGCATGCAAGATTTTAAGCATGGGAGATGAGTGAAATTATCCCATTGTCAGAACATTCTTTAGTACAACACTTCTTGGGAACTGGAATGAGGATTAACCTTTCCCAGTCCTGGGGCCACTGCTGGGTCTTTCAGGTTTGCTGACATACTGAATGCAACACCTTGATAGCATCATCCTTTAAAGTTTTGAATAGCTCTGCTGGAATTCCAGCTCTCACGTCCATACATGACTACTGGAAAAACCATAGCTTTGACTAGATGACCTTTGTTGGCAAAGGAATGTCTCTGCTTTTTAATATGCTGTCAGGTTGGTCATAACTTTTCTTTCAAGGAGCAAGCATCTTTTAATTTCATGGCTGCAGTCACCTTCTGCAGTGATTTTGGAGAACTGGACTATAAAGAAAGCTGAGTGCCAAAGAATTGATGCTTTTGAATTGTGGTGTTGGAGAATACTGTTGAGAGTTCCTTGGACTGCAAGGAGATCTAACCAGTCCATCCTAAAGGTCCTGAATATTCATTAGAAGGACTGATGCTGAGCTGAAGTTCCAGTACTTTGGCCACTTGATGCGAAGAACTGACTCATTGGAAAAGACCCTGAAGCTGGGAAAGATTGAAGGCAGGAGGAGAAGGGGACGACAGAGAATGAGATGGTTGGGTGGCATCACTGACTCGATGGACATAAGTTTCAGCAAGCTCCAGGAGTTGGTGATGGACAGGGAAGCCTGGCATGCTGCAGTCTGTGGGGTCGCAAAGAGTCAGACATGACTGGGCGATTGAACTGAACTGAACTGGAATCCCATCGCATCCACTAGCTTTATTAACTGCAGTGCTTCCTAAGGCCCACTTGACTTCACAATCCAGAATGTCTGGCTCTGGGTGACTAACCACACCGTTGTAGTAATCTGGTTCATTAAGATCTTTTTTTTGTACAGTTCTTCTCTATATTCTTTCCATCTCTTAATGTCTTCAGTGTCTAATAAGTCTCTCCCCTTCACAGGTCACTGTCTAGTCATTGTGAAGGGGCTTGCCTAGCCCAATGAAGCTATGAACTATACCGTGTAGGGCCACCCAAGATGGATGGATCATAGTGGAGACTTCTGACAATACATGATCCACTGGAGGAGGGAATGGCAAACTACCCCAGTTTACTTGCTATGAGAACCTCATGAACTGTATAAAAGGACAATGTCAATTATACGTCAATAGAAAATAAAGGATCTCAATTATACATTAAAAATAAATAAAATCAGTATATGTCTTTCACTGTATTAGTGAAGTAAAAAGAAAAGAGAAAAAATTTTAAAATGTAATATAATAATTTCAATAGATGTAAACCATTCAATGCATATTAAAAAAAAAAAAAACTTTAGCAAATTAAGAATATGAGGGCATCCTCATAAACTGATCTCAGGCTTTCTCAACAGCATCCACAAATAAACCCTAAAGAACAAGAGCAAAACAGTAAGAAACTAGTTAGCATCACACTTAATGGTTTTAAAAAATGCAGTGCTTTCTCTTTAGAACTGACAAAAAGCAAGAATATTTCTTTCACCCTTTTTATTCCCACTATAAGTCCCAGAAAGTACACTAAGTTAAATAAATGAAAGGCATATTGGAAAAGAAAACATAAAATTTTCTTCATTCATATTCTTCTCTATAGAAAGTCCTAATGAATATACCAAAAAACCTTCAAGGAAGATTAAATGAGCTTAGCATTGTTGTGGGGTACAAGGTCAATATACAAATTTGACTGCATTTCCATTTAATATTTTTAAAAATAATCAAAAGGAAATTGAAAATTAAAAAAAAAATTAGTTATAATAGCCTAAAATATGAAATACTTAGGGGTGAATTCAAGAAAACATAGATTTTTTATTTCTTCAGTTGTATATTAATCTTTGTTCACTCATGTATTTGTACAAGGTATTAATAAATTTCTAGAAGTGGAATTCCTAAAGCAGACGTTGAGCACATTTTAAAGTTTTGATAGTTTCAGCCCAAGTGCAATTTATAAACACAAATCGCTAATATCAAATTCTACCAGTATATGTGAGAGTCACTCCCTCACGCTCCTGCCAACATTGAATTAACAGTGCAATTCTTCAATGGTATTTACAAATATGAGTGTTATTGGTTGAACTGTACCTCCTCAGAATCAACATGCTGATGCTCTAACTCTCAGTAACTCAGAATATGACTTGGTTAGGAATATTAATAGGGCTGTTACAGATATAATTGGTTAAGATGAAGTCAAACTGGAGTAGGATGGTGTCCTAAGCCAACATGACTGCTGTCCATATAAAAAGGAGAAATTTAGGTTCAGACACATGCACAGGGACAGCAAGGAAAGACGAAGGCAGAGGTGAAGGTGATGAACTGGGCCAGAGAATACCAAAGGGTCACAACAAATTACCAGACGATAAGGGAGAAGCATGGATAGACTCTGTCTCCTGGCTCTCAGAAGGAACCAAACTTGATAGCTTGATCGTTGACTTCCTTCCTCTAGAACTGTGAGCCAGGACATTTCTGTTTCAGCCGCTATATTGTGATCCTTTATTACTGCAGCCCAGGAAACTAATACAATGAATGAAATATTTTCCTACAAGTATTAGTTAAGCTTCTTTTGAAATGTCATTTCCATGAGTACTTCTTGTCTTACTGATCACCCATGTATATCATTTCCACTGATATGCATCTTAACTCTTTGACAAAAGCTGTTCTTAGCTTTAATAGTTAATTAGAGTAGCTTGGATTTTGAGGCAAGGTTGCTGGTCATTTGAGGACAAAAAAAAATCTATTTGCATTTTTACCTCTTTCTTCCAAATATTTATACCCTGCACTCTTATTCAGATAGCACTTGCCACAATTATAGTTATTTGTGTGTGTGTGTGTGTGTGTGTTTTTTCTTCTGTTCATCAGCTTCACGGGGGTAGCAACTGGGTCTATTTTATTTAGCATGGTATTCACAGTGCATAACAAACTGCCTGACACACCACAGGCGTGCAAAGATATTTGCCAAATTTAATAAAACACTAAGAAAGAAACCATTTCATTTGTTGGTGTTCCTGAGAGCTCAGGAGCACCAACAAATTGCAGAGAGTTATGTAACTGGAGTTCAAGTTTTATTCCAATTATTCTAGTTTATAGAATAAAAATAAAGTCTCAAATATATAGAATGCTTAGCTGAGACTATAAATCTCAACCCATATTGATAACATTCATAGTTTCTGAGTAAAGAAAAAGGAAATGAAACCCATTTTTTCTTCATATCTTACCAAACTTCTACAGTAAAACGGAAAAATTTATCAAATAAAAATATACTGTTTTTATTTTTAATTAAATACTAGAGATTTATCTTCTGCATATGCTGCTATTTCCATTTTCTAGGGAATCATGAACTGTTTCTCTGTCTTGAAGGGTATTTCAAAGCAGTGACCTTAGTGTATATTTCCCTTGGGGTAAATAGCATGCATTCAGGATTAGTTTTGCTCATTCCACAGAGTTGAGTTCAGTACCACACCTACCAGAATATTCAATAACACAAACTAATGAAATGAGTATTGAGAAATAATATGAAGATCAGATGAAATCACCTAAGAGTGTGACAAAGTATACCATATGCTGCAATTTCCGTTAGCTCATTGAAAATACCAGGAATGTGAAGCCAGGATGAGATTGCCAGACCTTTAGCTTTGCCAATTCTTGGAATATAAATTTAGGGTGGGGTGTAGATGAGAAGGAGTACCTGTCCATCAAAATAATTCTTTCAAAATGACTGCAAAGTCATTATTAGGAAAACAGCAATACCAATGATTCTAACATCGAAAGGTTTTCTTCCCAAACCAAATAAACAATGTTTTCAATATTTACAGTAGGATAGTGTTCCATTTTCTTTTCAAAATATGTAGCAAAAGATTCTTACTTTCAAAGCACAATACTATTTTTGCAGAGGAAATTGTACTCTGTCTAATGTCTGCTTTTCACATTTATAATTTGTTATAAAAGGAATACTTTTAGAATAGGTTGGTAACAAGTAACAGACATTTTATTAGAGAATCTAGGTCCAAGTTTCAATGGATAATTGACGGGTTGATTATTTTAGAGGATAGGTGGTGTTTATTATGTACAGATGGCTGGTTGCAGCTCATTTTACAATGTGTTCATTCTTAATTGTGGCAGAATTTGTCCTGCTGCTTATCTGTCAAATGACTTAAAATAATACCAAAAGACTTTTGTTTCATCCAAGGGATCAAAATATGATTCAAAAATGCTTTGAGCACACTATGATTTGAATCCAACCTAATATATCCTAATTATTGTAGAATTTCTTTTCAAAGCAGGAATATATAAATAATTATGTTCATCTATTCAAAGTAAGCTGGTATTTATATAATGTCACAATATATTTAGGGAAGAAACAGATGTAAGCAATATTTCTTCTTGGTAACTACATTCTAATTTGGCCAGATATAAAAGTAAATTCTACTCTTGGAATCTGATTGCTTTTAACATTGTAGGGAACAATTATTGGTGCAATTATGACTTCTCAAAGAAACCACAATTGTCTGTTGCTTCACTATTTTCCCCCTGATTTTGTGTGTATCTTGGGATAGGTGAATGAAATATTTCACCATAATTTGGCTTTTTGCCACATACAGTAATGACTAAATCTGAAGGCAGTAAAGAATTTATAAGCATTAATTTTAAGAAATGGAATCCAGAAAAGGGATGGAGTTGTTAAGTTCCCTGAAGGTCATGGGCTTGCTATCAATAAACAGAGCTTCCTAGATGTATACTAGAATAACAAATGAAGAAAACAACCATTACAAGTAGTAATACAGAAGAAGCCAATGTCAAAGAGAAAGATAAAGCAGAAGTATGATAAGAGTTTACTTCAGTTTATATCACAGTGGGAAAAATCAAGGTTATTTTCAAACTTCAAATGACTTTAAAATGCATTTTGTAAAATATTTAAGAAAATGACAAGGATTACAAAACCCAAATTTCTCTGCTGAAATGATGAACACTGACTCTCTATAAGCTGACAAATAAGAATAACTGTGACATTTTGTTGACTGAATTGTCTTTAAAACTTTCTAGATAAGAAATCTAACAGTTTTAGTGTTAAAATGTGGGACTGCACTTATTTCATTTGCTTTCTCTGTCTTCACCTAACTTGCAAATCAGAAAATGTAAGACATATTTTTCCAATATTGTTAAGTACACAATATGATAGAACTTTATTTATTAGAAGGGAAATATTTGAGTGAAAATTAAATTCAGAATAAAGAAGTCAATTAATTCAGTGTAAATCATATTATTTTTTGTGGTTAGATCATCCATAGTCTTTATCAGACCTCTACTTCCTTCCCCTAGTGGATTATATTGTCATATTGATATATGAGATTTATACCCTTGGATTTAGTCAGGTTTTTAATAAGGATGTTAGAGTTTTATGAGACTTCTACTAAGGTTTTGGGAGACACTCCTGAAAGAATAGACGTTGAAATTAAATGGCTTCCATGATGACTATAAACATGGTGAATAAATTCTGATACAAGATAGAAACCAACTGGACATTACTAGATCCTTCTGAAGGATATGGGTCAAAATAACAGATGAGTATCAATCATTGCCATGTTCCCAGAAATTAGTGGACAGTGCTTACTGACAGCTTTATAACTTTACCTTTGTCGTGGTTTCCATGTTGCTCTCAAGGTTGAAGGAATTCTTATTACTTATCAAATACTCTAGAGGAGAAAATGTTTGTCTGATTGTGTACAAAAAGATTGCATCAATGAATATATTTTTTCTTTCAGAACACATAGAACTTTTAAAAAAATTGAATTTATGCATTTTTCATGATCTATGAGCATATGCTATATTTTAAAAGTAATTTTTGTAGCTATTTAGGTATGATGAATATTGCTGTTATTTTTATTTTTAGTGTCTTTTGTCTGAGAACATAGCAGGTTGGAAATAAAGACCAATCATGAGTTTCAAGTAAAATTTAATTTTTTTCAGTTATGATTTCCTTATCTTTTATATTTTAGTACATGGTAAAGAAACTAATTTTTAAATTTATAGTGACAAGCTTAGAATCCTGGTAAAACCTCGATCAATGTTTTCTAAGTTCTATTCTACTTAATTCCATTTTTAATTACAAAATTCCAAAAATATAGGGAACTTTTCTTTGATGTGAATTGAAAACCTCCATCCGGAATATAGCCTTTGGAAAAAATAATTTTTAATCAATTAATGGAACTGTGTACAAGACTTTTACCAAGTGCAATTATTGTGTTATGCTAAGAAGGCATATGTGAACTGTGAACTTCCAGATGTTCAAGCTGGCTTTAGAAAAGGCAGAGGAACCAGAGATCAAATTGCCAACATCCTCTGGATCATGGAAAAAGCAAGAGAGTTCCAGAAAAACATCTATTTCTGCTTTGTTGGCTATGCCAAAGCCTTTGACTGTGTGGATCACAAGAAACTGTGGAAAATTCTGAAAGAGATGGGAATACCAGACCACCTGACCTGCCTCTTGAGAAATCTGTATGCAGGTCAGGAAGCAACAGTTAGAACTGGACACGGAGCAACAGACTGGTTCCAAATAGGAAAAGGAGTACGTCAAGGCTGTATATTGTCATCCTGCTTATTTAACATGTATGCAGAGTACATCATGAGAAATGCTGGACTGGAAGAAATACAAGCTGGAATCAAGATTGCCAGGAGAAATATCAATAGCCTCAGATATGCAGATGACACCACCCTTATGGCAGAAAGTGAAGAACTAAAGAGCCTCTTGATGAAAGTGAAAGAGGAGAGTGAAAAAGTTGGNTGAGAAATGCTGGACTGGAAGAAATACAAGCTGGAATCAAGATTGCCAGGAGAAATATCAATAGCCTCAGATATGCAGATGACACCACCCTTATGGCAGAAAGTGAAGAACTAAAGAGCCTCTTGATGAAAGTGAAAGAGGAGAGTGAAAAAGTTGGCTTAAAGCTCAACATTTAGAATACTAAGATCATGGCATCTGGTCCCATCACTTCATGGCAAACAGATGGGGAAACAGTAGAAACAGTGTCAGACTTTATTTTGGGGGGCTCCAAAATCACTGCAGATGGTGATTGCAACCATGAAATTAAAAGATGGTTACTCCTTGGAAGGAAAGTTGTGACCAACCTAGAGAGCATATTCAAAAGCAGAGACATTACTTTGCCAACAAAGGTCCATCTAGTCAAGGCTATGGTTTTTCCTGTGGTCATGTATGGATGTGAGAGTTGGACTATAAAGAAAGCTGAGTGCTGAAGAATTGATGGTTTTGAACTGTGGTGTTGTAGCAGATTCTTGAGAGTTCCTTGGACTGCAAGGAGATTCAACCAGTCCGTCCTAAAGGAGATCAGTCTTGAGTGTTCATTGGAAGGACTGATGTTGAAGCTGAAACTCCAGTACTTTGGCCACCTGATTCGAAGAGCTGACTCATTTGAAAAGACCCTGATGCTGGGAAAGATTGAAGGCAGGAGGAGAAGGGGATGACAGAGGATCAGATGGTTGGATGGCATCACTGACTCAATGGACGAGTTTGAGTAAACTCCAGGAGTTGGTGATGGACAAGGAGGCCTGGTGAACTGCATGCAGTCCATGGGGCCACAAGGAGTCGGACATGATGAGTGACTGAACTGAAGAAGGAAATCAAAACTTTAAATGCAATGGAGAAGCATATAAAACCATGACAATAAACTTTCTAAAGAATTACAAGTGATTTTGTGAACACTTAGGTAAGTTGGAAATTTATTCTAACCTTCTCTCTTCAAAATTTTGCATGTACAATTAATTATTAAGTTAGAGATCTTTAAAGGATGGACACTTGTTAAGATTTAAAAGCATAAATATCAAAATTTAGACAACTTAGTAATTAGACACGTTAAGTAGAAAAAAGAAAGAGAAAGAAAGCAAACAAAAATTCCCTCTTTAAACAAAGAGCTTTCTTTCTAAATGGAACTACCAACTGTGTTCCTCAAAAGCACAGTCCAGAATCTCTGAAATTATGTTTGCAACATTTTAATAGTACTGCTATGAGTACTGTCTTCATTCCCTTATGTAATAATGGCTATTATTTATGGGGCACTTACTACATGCTATGTTCTTATGAGTTTATTATTATCTTTATCTTATGGTTAAAACAAAACAAAAAAAAAAAAAGAGAGAGAGAGATAGACAATGTTGTGTTCTTAATTTTCCCCCAGAAATTAGGTATAGTAAATTTGAATTAAATTTAATTTGTTACAAACTGAAACATTTTTAATCTTCTCCTTGGCTATATGCTTAGTTTGTCAATGTTTTAAGAATTGATTTACAAGTACAAGATATTGAATCATTCATAAGGGAAGAAATTTTCTTAAAATTTGGTACTATACCAATGTTTCAAATATTCTATTTCTCACTTAGGGTTTTTCAGACAGTAAGTATATGCCATTATACAACCATCATGCTATAACTACAAATAATAGTTCAATTTTACAGATGAGGAATATAAGGTACAAATAAGTTAGGTAATAGCTGTATTTACCAGCCACAAGGATGTGTTGGAGTTTGGGGTGTAACTGGACCATTCCCGTCTCCTGGGGATCTTTCCAATTCAGGGAGCGAACCCAAGTCTCCGGCACTGCAGACAGTTTCTTTACCATTCGAACCACCAGGGAAGCCCCTAACACACAACAGCTCTCTTTATCCAGCCACTAGTATCTACTGGAACCTTGAAGGTAACTTTACTTGCAGGAGTATGACTCTGTCAAGTTTAACCCCTATTCCCATTCCCTATCAAGTGTGCATTCCATTATCAAGAAAAGATAAAGGGAAATATACACTGGTCCTGCAAACTAAGACGGATTACTTGGTGGTTCTTACTTAAATACTATTGTATTTAAATAATACTAGGCAGAATAGGATGAAAGAAGCCATAGAGAAATGACATATAGGTCACTCCTGAGAAGAGTATGCTAAAGTATTCCAAATTAATATGATGCTGTCAAAGAAGCTACAAAGCACCAGTAGATGCAAATGCCTTGCTAAGAACTGCAAAACAAAGCAGACTTCCCTAGCATCGATGTAAATGGTTCTTGCCCTAATCTTCTAAGCCTACTTGCAGAAATTAATCATTGCCACGTTTTACCTTTATTCATTTAATTTAAATTTGGAGTCCCTCTAAGAACTTGTGGAGTTGCAAAATATAAATCTGTACTAAACAGTAAACAATGATAAAACTTTAATCCTGATCAACATAGTACCATGATATATAGATAAAAATTACTAGACATGTAAGAGTAAATTGGCAGAAATACAAAGTAAGAAATTTAACAAATGTTAATAGATCAATTACAAATCAACTATATCTGTAATGACATTAAGAAATGGAAAAATTCTTAGAAAATCTTAGCCTTCTAAAACTGAATCAGGAAGAAATAGAAAATCTGAATAAATCAATCACAAACATGGAAATTGAAACTGTAATCAAAAATCTTCCAACAATCAAAAAGCCCAGGATCAGATGGGCTTCACATGTGAATTCTATCAAAAATTTAGAGAAGAGCTAACATGTATCCTACTCAAACTCTTCTAGAAAAATGCAAACTCCCAAACTCATTCTATGAGGTCACCAACACCCTGATAACAAAACCAGACAAAGATGTCACAAAAAAGAACTACAGGCCAATATCACTGATAAACATAAATGCAAAAATCCTCAACAAAATTCTAGAAAACAGAATCCAACAACGTATTGAAAAGATTATACATCATGACCAAGTGAGCTCTATCCCAGGGATGCAAGGATTCTTCAGTATTCTCAAATCAATCAATGTGGTACACCATATTAACAAACTGAAAGATAAAAACCATATGATTATCTCAATAGATGCAGAGAAAGCCTTAGACAAAATTCAACAGCCATTTATGATAAAACCTCTCCAGAAAGTAGAAGGAACATACCTTAACATAATAAAAGCCATATACAATAAACCCACAGCAAATTTATCCTCAATGGTGAAACATTGAAAGCATTTCCCCTGAAGTCAGGAACAAGACAAGGATGCCCACTCTCACCACAACTATTCAACATAACTTTGGAAGTTCTAGCCACAGCAACCAGAGAAGAAAAAGAAATAAAAGGAATCCAGATTGGTAAAGAGGAAGTAAGACTCTCACTGTTTGCAGATGACATGATCCTCTACATAGAAAACCCGAAAGATAACACCAGAAAATTAGTAGAGCTAATGAGTGAAGATAGTAAAGTTGCAGGGTATAAAATTAATACACAGAAATCCCTTGTATTCCTATACACTAACAATCAGAAAAAAGAAAGAGAAATTAATGAAGCAATCCCATTCACCATTGCAACAAAAAGAATAAAATACTCAGGAATAAATTTACCTAAAGAAACAAAGACCTATATAAAACCTATAAGAAAAGACCTATAAAACCTAAAACCAACTAAGGACCTATGGAAAACTATAAAACAGTGATGAAAGAAATCAAAGATGACACAAACAGATGGAGAAATATACCATGTTTGTGGATTGGAAAATGAGTATACTACCCAAAGTATACTACAGTGAAAATGAGTATACTACCCAAAGCAATCTATAGATTTAACACAATCCCTGTCAAGCCACCAATGATATTTTTCAAAGAACTAGAACAAATAATTTCACAATTTGTATGGAAACAAAAAATAGCCAAAGCAATCTTGAGAAAGAAGAATGGAACTGGAAGAATTAACCTTCCTGACTTCATAAAATATACTACTATACTACAGTCTATACTACAAAGCTACAGTCCTATACTACAAAGCTACAGTCGTCAAGACAGTATGGTCCCAGCACAAAGACAGAAATATAGATCAAATAGAACAAAATAGAAAGCCCAGAGATAAACATATGCACCTATCCATAATGACAGTAATGATGAAAACATAAAAAATATAGTTTAGATTTGAATGAGGTACATCATGAAAATAGAAAGTAAGTATACTTTTTATATTCTAAGAACAAGTAAAACTAATTTATAAAACATAGACTAATAAATACATATCTGAATAATCAATTATACCCATAATAACAATCTAAAAGTTACATAAAGCTGTTAATTGGGCTGCTTTTTTTCTGAAAATAATGATAAAGATGATATCCAAAATCTGAACACCAACAAATGGAACATGAGCTCTTTTGAGATGAAAAACCTGACCTACCTCTTGAGAAATCTATATGCAGTTTAGGAAGCAACAGTTAGAACTGGACATGGAACAATAGACTGGTTCCAAATAGGAAAAGGAGTACTTCAAAGCTGTATATTGTCACCCTGCTTATTTAACTTATATGCAGAGTACATTAAAAAAAAAGAAACAATTAGGCACTCTCACTGAATTCTACCTCCCTTAAAAAAGAATCTCCATAAACATATTTCTATATACGTGCAGGTAATGATATATAAGAAACCAGAGATCAAATTGCCAACATCCATTGCATCATAGAAAAAGCAAGACAGCTACAGAAAAACATCTACTTCTATTTTATTGATTATGCCAAAGGCTTTGACTGTATAGATCACATTAAATGGTGGAAAATTCTAAAAGAGATGGGAATACCAGACTACCTTACCTGACTTCTGAAAAATCTGTCAAGAAGCAACAGTTAGAACTGGACATGGAACAGCAGACTGGTTCCAAATAGGAAAAGGAGTATGTCAAAAGTGTATATTGTCACCCTGCTTATTTAACTTCTATGCAGAGTACATCATGAGAAACGCTGGGCTGGAGGAAGCACAAGCTAGAATCAAGATTGCTGGGAGAAAAATCAACAACCTCAGATATGCAGATGACACCACTCTAATGGGAAAAAATGAAGAGGAACTAAAGACCCTTTTGTTGAGGGTGAAAGAGGAGAATGAAAAAGCTGGCTTAAAATTCAACATTCAGAAAACTAAGACCATGGCGTCCAGTCCCATTACTTAATGACAAACAGATGGAGAAACAATGGAAACAGTGAGAGATTTATTTTCTTGGGCTCCAAAATCACTGCAAATCATAACTGCAGCCATGAAATTAAAAGACACTTGCTCCTTGGAAGAAAAGCTATGACCAATCTAGCAGTATATTAAAAAGTAGAGACATTACTTTCCAAACAAAGGTCCTTCTAGTCAAAGCTATGGTTGTTCCAGTAGTCATGTATGGATGTGAGTTGGACTATAAAGAAAGCTGAGTGCAGAAGAATTGATGATTTTGAACTGTGGTGTTGGAGTAGACTCTTGAGAGTCCTGTGGACTTCAAGAAAATCAAACCAGTCTATCCTACAGGAAATTAATCCTGAATATTCATTGGAAGGACTGATGCTGAAGCTGAAATTCCATTACATTTGTCACCTGATGGGAAGAACTGACATACTGGAAAAGACCCTGATCCTAGAAAAGAATGAAGGCAGAAGGAGAAGCAGACGACAGAGGATGAGATGATTTGATGGCATCACCGACCCGATGGAAATGAGTTTGAGTAAGCTCTGGGAGTTGGTGAAGGACAAGGAAGCCTGACATGTAGCAGTCCATGGGGTTGCAAAGAATTGGATACAATTTAGAGACTAAACAACAACATTAGATGTGTTTTAGGAGAATTGTATTGAATTGTGGTACATTAAATTTGATCAGTTTAGATCAACAGAAACTTGATTTCTGTAAAGCAAGATTCTTAGACTCTAAAATAAACATGTTGGGTATATGCTTTCTAGTTTCCTTTTGTTCTAAATTTGTTTAATAGGGTTATCATCATTATTTTTCCAGAACACGTAAACCTGATTATGTTTAATAAGTTATCCACTGCCAAACAAAAACTGGATAGATTTAGATGGGGAAATGTTAACTGAGGCTTCACAGGTGGTACTAGTGGTAAAGAACTCACTAACCAATGCAGGAGACATGGGACATGAGTTTGATCCCTCAATCATGAATATTCCCTGGAGGAGGAATTGGCAACCCACTTCAGTATTCTTGCCTGGAGAATCCTGTGGACAGAGGAACCTGGAGGCCTACATAGGGTTTCGAAGAGTCCGACATAACTGAAGTGACTTAGCATGCATGTGTGCAGGTGGTGCTACAGGTAAAGAATTCACTTGCCAATGCAGGAGATGCAGGAAATGAGGGTTTGTATCCTGCTTTGGGTAGATCCCCTGGAGTTTGAGCCATCTTCCCTGGTGGCTCAAATGGTAAAGCATCTGCCTATAATGTGGGAGACCCAGGTTCGATCCCTGGGTTGGGAAGATCTCCTAGAGAAGGAAATGACAACCCACTCAAGTACTCTTGCCTGGAAAATCCCATGGATAGAGGAGCGTTGTAGGCCACAGTCCATGGGGTCACAAAGAGTCGGACACGACTGAGTGACTCTACTTTCCTGGAGTTTGAAATGGCAATTTGCTCCAGTATTCTTGCCTGGAAAATTCCATGGACCGAGGAACCTGGTGGGTTTTGGTCCATGGGGTCACAAAGAGTCGGATATGACTGAACGACTGAGCACATACACACATACCTGTTAATGAGAAAGACTATTATAATAGGGAGAATAACCCAAAGTTAAGAACAGAAAGTGACTTAAATTTAAATGGACAGAGGCATTTATTTATAGGGAGGGATAGGTAGTAAGGGGAAGCTGAGTAAATGAGCAAAAATGATCAGCAGGATCTGACAAGAAAAATGTTTTGCCATGGTCAGGGTATTCTCAGGATAAGCTGGTAAGGGAGTCCATATCACTTTTTAATGCTTGCTCACCTCAGAGGCAAAGACAGTTCAGAGACCAGCGAGAAGGAGAGAAGTCTAATTAAAGTTTGGTCAAGACAAAAGCACATGGTGACAAATAGGCAATTATGGACACGATATCCAACCACATCCCCTGGAAGTACTCAAAAAATACCTTATTTCAGATCTAAATTTGATTTAATTTTTAAAAATCTTCAGATTTTTTCCCTTAGAGGGATTCTTAAAAATATAAGTATTGCCGCATACACAATATGCATGCTGTTTTACTGTGTTGAAATTATTTCACACTGAGTAGCCCATGCTGTTGTCTAATATTTTGTTACAAATCCATTCTTAATCACTTCACTTCTACTTCTATCAAAATATGTAATCCAGTGGTATGTAGTTTCATTCTGGTTTACAGTCTTTAGGCAAAAGTGCTCAATCCTTAATTGGGAATAAAAGGAATAATCATAAAATATGTAAATTCATATGAAGGTATTAATATTTACTAATGAAGAAACATAAAATTATATATAGCCAATTCAGTATGATCTGCCTTCATTTATTGACTAGAAACATGCAAAAATGCATATTTTACCCAATTGGTATAGCCATGTAAAGTCTCAGCCCACTCTTAAACATTTGAGGCAAGTATGATCAGTTTTACAATTGAGAAAAATTGTATTTATTTAGAAAGGACTTATCTATGGTTCTCAATTTTTTTAAGTGGATTATGTATTAAAATTATGATATGCTGTGACATCTTCATTTATCAATTTGGATTCTCAGATGATATAATTGATTCAAGGTCTTTATATAATATTATCAGCTCTTGTTGTCTTTAGATCATCTATGCGCTTAATCTATTTTAACACTATCCATTCAAGTATTAATTATTTTCTTATTGATCACATTATAAGCACAGATTTTTGCCTGCAAACACATTCCATGTGCTTTATTTTTTTGATATAAATTTATTCATTTTAATTGGAGGTTAATTACTTTACAATACTGTATTGGTTTTGCCATACATCAATATGAATCCGCCACAGGTATACACGTGTTGCCTATCATGAACCCCCCTCTCTCCTCCCTCCCCATACCATCCCTCTGGGTCATCCCAGTGCACCAGCCCGAAGCATCCAGTATCATGCATCGAACCTGGACTGGCGATTCATTTCATATATGATATTATACATGTTTCAATGACATTCTCCCAAATCATCCCACCCTTTCCCTCTCCCACAGAGTCCAAAAGACTGTTCTATACATCTGTGTCTCTTTTGCTGTCTCACATACAAGGTTATCATTATATTGATTCACTTCAGGTCAATTCAGGTACTCAGTAGTGTCTGACTCTGAGACCCCATGGATTGCAGTATGCCAGGCTTCCCTGTCCATCACCAACTCCCAGAGCTTACTCAAACTCATGCCCATTGAGTGGTTTTGAATCCAACCATCTCATCTTCTGTTGGCCCCTTCTCCTCCTGCCTTCAATCATTCCCAGCATCAGGGACTTTTCGAGTGAGTCAGTTCTTCCTATCAGGTAGCCAAAATATTGGAGCTTCAGCTTCAGCATCAGTCCTTCCAATGAATATTCAGGATTGATTTCTTTAGGATGGACTGGTTGGATTTCCTTGCAGTCTAAGCGACTCTCAAGAGTCTTCTCCAACACCACAGTTCAAAAGCATTCTTTGATGCTCAGCTTTCTTCACAGTCCAACTTTCACATCCGTACATGACCACTGGAAAAACCATAGCCTTGACTAGATGGACCTTCGTTGGCAAAGTAATGTCCCTGCTTTTTAATCTGCTGTCTAGGTTTTGTCATAACTTTTCTTCCAAGGAGCTAAAGTCTTTGAATTTCATCCTGCAGTCACCACCTGCAGTGAATTTGGAGCTCCCCTGCCAAAAAAAAAAAAAATCCCTCTGTAACTATTTCCATTGTTTACCATCTATTTGCCATGAAATGATGGGACCAGATGCCATGATCTTAATTTTCTGAATGTTGAACTTTAGGCAACATTTTCACTCTCCTCTTACCCTTTCATCAAGAGGCTCTTTAGTCCTTCTTCTCTTTTTGCCATAAAGATGGTATCATTTGCATATCTGAAGTTGTTGATATTTCTCCCAGCAATCTTGATTCCAACTTGTACTTCCTTCAGCCCAGTGTTTCTCATGATATACTCTGCATAGAAGTTAAATAAGCAGGGTGACAAGATACAGCCTTGACATACTCCTTTTCCTATTTGGAATCAGTCTGCTGTTCCATGTCTAGTTCTGTCTCTTCTTGACCTGCATACAGATTTCTCAGAAGGCAAGTCAGGTAGTCAGGTATTCCCATTTCTTGAAGAATTTTCTACAGTTATTTTGTGATTCACACAGTCAAAGGCTTTGGCATAGTCAATAAAGCAGAAGTAAATGCTTTTCTGAAACTCTCTTGCAGTGTTGGCAATTTGATATCTGGTTCTTCTGCCTTTTCTAAATTCAGATTGAACATCTCAAAATTAGTAGGTCATGTACTGTTGAAGCCTGGCTTGGAGAATTTTGAGCATTGCTCTGCTAGAGTGTGAGATGAGTGCAATTGTGCTGTAGTTTGAAAATTCTTTGGCATTGCCTTTCTTTGGGATTGGAATGAAAAATGACCTTTTCCAGTCCTGTGGCCACTGCTGAGTTTCCCAAATTTGCTGGCATATTGAGTCCAGCACTTTCACATCATCATGTTTTAGGATTTGAAATAGCTCAGTTGGAATTCCATCACCTTCACTAGCTTTGTTCTTAGTGATGCTTCCTAAGGCCTGCTTGACTTCACATTCCAGAATGTCTGGCTCTAGGTGAGTGATTGCACCATTGTAATTATCTGGGTCATGAAGATCTTTTGTATATAGTTCTTCTGTGAATCCTGCCACCTCTTCTTAATATCTTCTGCTTCTGTTATATCCATACCATTTCTGTCCTTTATTGAGCTCGTCTTTGCATGAAATGTTCCCTTGATATCTCTACTTTTCTTGAAGAGATCTCTAGTCTTTCCCATTCTATTATTTTCCTCTTTTTCTTTGCATTGATCACTGAGGAAGACTTTCTTATCTCTCCTTGCTATTCTTTGGAACTCTGCATTCAATTGCGCATATCTTTCCTTTTCTCTTTTTCCTTTAACTTTTCTTCTTTTCACAGCTATTTGTAAGGTCTCCTCAGACAACCACTTGGCCTTTTTGCATTTCATTTTCTTGGGGATGGTTTTGATCACTGCCTCCTGTACAAGGTCATGAACCTCTGTCTGTAGTTCTTCAGGCACTCTATCAGATCTAATCTCTTGAAGCTATTTGTCACATCCACTGTATAATCATAAGGGATTTGATTTAGGTCATACATGAGTGGTCTACTGGTTTTTCCTGCTTTCTTCAATTTAAGTCTGAATTTGTCAATAAGGAGTTCATGGTCTAAGCCACAGTCAGCTCCTGATCTTGTTTTTGCTGACTGTGTAGAATTTCTCCATCTTTGGCTGCAAAGAATATAATCAATCTGATTTTGATATTGACCATCTGGTGATGTCCATGTGTAGAGTCTTCTCTTGTGTTGCTGGAAGAGTGTGTTTGCTATGACCGTTGTGTTTTATTGGCAAAACTATTAGTCTTTGCCCTTCTTCATTCTGCACTCCACAGCCAAATTTGCCCGTTACTCCAGTTATTTCTTGACTTCCTATTTTTTTATTCCAGTCCCCTATAATGAGAAGGACATCTTTTGGGGGTGTTAGTTCTAGAAGGTCTTGTAGGTCTTCATAGAACCATTCCACTTCAGTTTCTTCAGCATTAATGGTCAGGGCATAGACTTGAATTACTCTGATATTAAATGGTATGCCTTGGAAATGAACAGAGATCATTCTATCATTTTTGAAATTGCACTTCACACATCTCAACTGCATTTCAGAGTCTTTTACTGGCTATGAGGGCTGCTCTGTTTCTTCTAAAGAATTCTTGTCCACAGTAGCAGATATAATGGTCATCTGAGTTAAATTCACCCATTCCAGTCCATTTTAATTCACTAATTCCTAAAATGTCAGTGTTCATTCTTGCCATCTCCTATTTGACCACTTCTAATTTGCCTTGATTCATGGACCTAACATTTCAGTTTCCTATGCAATATTGTTCTTTACAGCATTGGACTTTACTTCCATCACTAGTCACATCCACAGCTGGGTGTTGTTTTTGCTTTGGCTCCATCTCTTCATTCTTTCTGGAGTTATTTCTCCACTGATCTTCAGTAGCATTTGCTTTTTTTGTGCATCATTGCTTAGACAGTCTTAAAATCAAATAGTCAAAAATTTCAATTTAAAAAAAATATGACTCGCCTTCCCAATATACACTATCATTATTTCTTCCAGAGATATGGCATCCAAGTATTGTTTTTTAATAATTTTTATTATTTATTAAATAATTTTAATCATTAAAGTGAAGTTAGAAGCTGTTTAAATGGGAAAACAGGTTCAAAATATCTTTAATATACAAAATGTCAAAATACATAAATATTACACATTTGCTCATACAATAATAGTAAACATTATTGAAAATTTGAATATTTTTGTATTCCTAAGTATCTTATATGGTGTTTTTTTTCCTTTACCCTGAGTCATACTCCTCAGACAACTGAAAAAGCCTGAGATATCTTGGAAAGAAAGGCAATTGTAAGAGTATCCAATACATTTCTTCCTAAAAGTAGAAAAAAACATAAAGGATGAAGTAGGAAAGAGAGAAAATAAAATGAAAATGGGGGGAGAAAAGGAAAAGAATACTAAGATTTTTTTCAAGGAACAAATACAAATAAAGCAAAAGTAGCTTCAGATAATTCAATACGTAGAATCACTATACAATATAGGTAACTATTTGAAGGAAAAATAGATGTCATGCTTGATGAAAAGGAGAGCCAAGGAAAAACATTGTCTATTGATTCAGAATATGCTGAGTATACTAAAGCCTAGTTGAGAGCAAGACTGCATGGATTTGTATCAACATAACTAAAGACTTCTAGTTTTTCATTTTCTTCAATTGTCCCTATATTAGTGTATGAGGTCTGACTTCTTGGCTCCTCTGATAAGTCTAGAATATATAGAAAGATGAAACCCATGGTGGACTCATGTCAATGTATGGCAAAACCAATACAATTTGTAAGTAAAATAAATAAATAAATAAATAAATAAATAAATAAACAATAAAACCAAAGTGAATATATAAAAAAAGTGAATGATTGGGTCTTAGATTATACTCAGCTGAGAAGCAGGATATTTCTGTTTTAAAAGTACTGAAATTAAGTGAAAAGCACAAGACCCTGGTTCAAATTCTGAAGGAGGAAGAAGAAAAAAATGATTGTGACTGATGAGAACACATTAGCTTTTATATTTCCTATTTTATCAAAATAACCTACATCAAAAAATTTGTCAAAAACCTTTTTTGGGGGAGAAAATAGAACAAAAGTTCATATACCCATGTTAGATAAGAATTTGGGTCCAAAAATCTAGATAATATTTTAGGATTGAATAGGAATCAAAAGGGGATCCACAACAATCAGAAATCAGAAATTAACTACAAAGAGAAGACTTGAAAGTAAACACTTGATCCAAAGTGAAGAGCATCATCTAGGAAAGATTCGTTGTTCTAGTGGAGGTAGCAGTAATTCCCAGCATAGGTAACCAAATTCCAATAGACTTTGTAGAGCAATGGATTGTTATAAGAGTTGTGAAAGAATTTTTACAGGCATAGAGTTCTTCTCTTATAAGTGTGATTTATGAAGATCCAGTGGAATAAAAGCACCATAATTCTTTGAGGGCCAAGATCATAGTTATTCTAGATTCTGGATAGTAACTGACATTGAAATATGTGCTTGTTTTATTTAATTCTTGAGTAAACAAACAAACAAAATCCCAGTAATTCACAGTTCAGGTAGCAAAAACAAAATAAGGCATTATGGTAAAAAAAAAAATCTAAAATGATCACAAGGATTCTTGCACCTTCATAGATGCTTCTTATATAATTTCATCTCAAGTTTGGATGGCAGTAATCAATATGATTAGATAAAATTACTATGATTTAAGTGACCTTTAATAGAAAACCAAAGGGGTTTTGCAATCAGTTGTTTTGAATTAATCATGTTTCTTTTTAGATCAGGTGTGCTTGACCTAATCAGTTGTGGTTTTAAAAGATATTGGAAGCAACACAAGATAGTCCTCTTGAAAGTGTTCAAAAGCAAGTTGCTGTATTGTGAGAAGGGGAAACATGTGGTAAGGAACTCAGGATGGTTTCTAGCAGCTGAGAGAGACCTTCAGCTGATAGGTGGCAAGTATGTAAGGATTTACTTTATACAGCATTAAGGAAATGAATCTCTCCATGGCCTTGAACAAGACTTGAAACAGACTCTTCCATAGCGAAGCCTCCAGATGAGGTAGTACCCTGGCAGACAACCTGACTTCAGTTCTATCAAAAGCCAAACTGTTTCCAGACTTCTGATCTACAGAAACTGTGAGATACAGAGTGTTGTTTGAAGGTGCAAACACCTTTGGATAATTTTTAAATAAGCCATCAGTAATTAATAAGGTATATTATAAATATATTTAGCTTATTATTAAACAATGCTTTGAAATTCTCATCATTGCCTTCCTTCTTAAATGAATTAAATATGAAAGTCAGAAAAATCTGATAATTTCATTTCTGTATCTGTTGTGGGAAAGCCATGAAAATGGTCCCTATAGTATCATAATACTTTACAACTTTGTAAAAGATTTAAATATTAGATATAGATTTGGAAATTAAGGATGTATCAAAACAAAGCACATTAGGAGACAGGTCTGAAAATAATAAATGCTAGCCTTGAGAGTGTGAGAAGTACACTTACTAGTGAGAAGTGCACTTACTAGTATTGAATATCAATGAGGCATAATTGCTGGATGCTTTCATATTCGAGCTTAGCAAAATAAAGCTGTCTAATTTTAAACTGTTGAAAATGTCAATATATGCAAATTTGAGGAAGGATTTGAAATCATAGGGTGACAGAAGGGAAGAAAGAAAGGAGATGAAATCCTACAATTAGATTTCCCTGATATGAATATGAAATGTAAAATGCATATAAAAGAACCCAGTAGTAACTTTTCAATTGCCAATGTCACCATGTTCTACAAAATGATAAGTGGAAAGTCTGTGTTAAGAAAGATGAATGACCTTAAACTTTATAACCTGTAAAATAGGATTTTAAAGTTAATAAATGGGCTATTTCCCTTAAGACATTATCACCAGTGCAACAAATATAAAGTACATAGTTCAGAAAATACTAGAGGTCTTTTGTAAACCTATTACCAATATGAATATTTTTATGACAGATCAAATTATCACATCCCTGCATTCTCAATATACAGGAATTTATAGCCCGTTAAATAGAGATAGTATGTATAACTTCTTTTTTTCTCTCTTTGCTCTGAAGTTTTTTTAAAAAATATCTTAACAGCTACTATCCTCTAGGGATACTTAAAGCAGATTGCAGCTTGGTTAGCTTGATTTTAAAAAATTATATTTTATCTATTTTTTAATGGGTAACAGAGTCACAAGGAAAAAAAATAGCATACAATGAAAAATAACCATTTTTTTTACCCACACTCTCAGCTTTCCCTTTTTCAGATTCCATGGTGGTTACAATTGTCCAACCTCTTGTGTGTTCTTACAAAAATATTGTATGTATATATATATATATATTTTATATGTGTACTTAAAGAAACTCCCCTTACCAACTGCTAGTGCTACTGTCAATAGGCAATTTCTGTTTACTAAGTTTTCAATTCCTGATGGTTAATTTAATTTCCTTATAAAACACAGTAATGTTTTCAGATCTAATATTAATTAAAGAGACTATTAACTTTTTGAAACAGTAAATACAAATTTGGCTGACTTTACCATTATACCCATTTTGGTCTCAAAATTTCTTATTCTATCAACTACTGAAACCTAAAAGTTAAGGCCCCTGCAGACAATTAATAGAACAGAAAATCCTAATGTACAGAAATATATGAAATGTTACTCTATCTGAACAATGAAAAAAAATAAAAATAAAATTTCAATTTGATACAATGTTAATCATAAGACCTGGATGAGCTTCTTGAACATTTATATAACTATGATAGAGGGTAACTTGATTATACCCAGCAAAGCTTAAAATGCATATGCTTAGAAATTTCACTTAATTTCTATATGAGAAACTCACAAAAATGCATGAGAAGCTATGTAAAGAACATTCACTGCAACACTGAACAAAATGTCCACATACCAACATACAGTAAATGTATAGGGCTTCCTTGGGGGCTCAGATGGTAAAGAATCTGCTTGCAATGTGGGAGACCCAGGTTTGATCTCTGGGTTGCTAAGATCCTCTGAAGGAAGGAATGGTCACCCACTCCAGTACTCTTTGCCTGGAAAATTCCGTGGACAGAAGAGTCTGGTGGGTCATGGGGTTCCAAAGAGTCAGATATGACTGAGCAACTAACACATACAATAAAAAAGTACAAAATCATACATGGAAATCATAATCATCTAATTTAATGTAGTGATAATATCTGCAGGTGAAGGAGTATGGAGAGATACAGGAATGTGATCCTGTATGATAAGTGAAGTACACAGTGAGGGTAAATGCCTATTGGCTCTTTGCTATTTACTAAACTGTATATATTTATTTTATTCTTTGTACTTATTGTAGGTTTGATAGATTTCACAAATTTGGGGATTTGAATTCAGTTCCTTTATTCATTTCTATCTTTACATTGGGGTCATCAGAGTGAGTAGAAATGGCAAATGGGACAAAATTTCATTTTAACCTAGAATATTCTATTTCTTTTAGTGATTAATGCAATAATTAATACATATTATTATTTCAATATATTTTACTTGTATAGAAAATTTTATAATGTTTAGCCATGAATCATAGTCATAGTTAATCATATCTTTGTCTTCAGTAAACTGGGAAAGAACTAACTTATATTTTGATGTTATAAGATACTGTGACAAAATCAGTAGTAAAATGTTATGCATATGTTAAAGTATAGAGTAAATATCAAGTTACATTTAGAGAAGAGATGAATTATGGAGAAAAATATGGCTAGCAATAAAAAAAAAGAGAAATAAAAGAAGAGATTTTCTTACATGCCTTGAAGTCTACATACTGTTCCAATAAAATAAATGGGACTCAATAATTCACACAGAAACCATTATTTCCAGACTTTAATCTCATTTTAATAAAAAGAAAATCCTGTTGGCTTAGAGGCTTATTTGAATTAATTATATTATGTGCTCAGAAGCTGTGAAAACTAAACAACACACATTATTGAAGAGTGATTTAAGAAGTAAGATTAGAATTGTTTAAGAAGTTTTTAATTCAAGAGAAGCAATTGTTCCAATATGCACAACAACATAGGCTGCTTTTCTACATTAAGCTAATAGATTAAAACAACTAAAGGAGAGTGAAATTGATTCCTTCAATAGTTTAATCAGCTACAGAGTTTATTAGTGTTTCACATTACTGGTACCATTGTTTGCTTGCCTTCTTTTATAAAACTGTGCATTCAAATTTCATACAAACACAGATATTCGGCTAAATTTCTTGAAATGATAAACTCCCAAATATACTAGAAATATGCTTAAAAAGAAAGTGTAAAAGATTGGCATGAGAATGTTTTATCCACATTAATTATGGATAGCCTGCTATATGCTGGGGGCATGTATTCCATCCTGAAGTAAATTGAACTGTTTTTTAATTGGTTTAATCTTTAATTTTTCACTTTTGTGCATTGGAGAAGGAAATGGCAACCCACTCCAGTGTTCTTGCTTGGAGAATCCCAGGGACGGGGGAGCCTGGTGGGCTGCCATCTATGGGGTCGCACAGAGTTGGACATGATTGAAGTGACTTAGCAGCAGCAGCATGTTAATAATAATTTCCCTCAACGCAAAGTATGTTTGAATATATGAAAATATTTCCAAACACATAGTCATTATTAAATGGAATATACCCTTATTACTTCATTTTCAGCCATTTTCTACTTCCAGTTATGATCTCTATGGTAGGTGGTTAAAAGCATTTTTACATTTGTGCAGTAACCCCTCAGAGGTGGGATGTAGGATGTACACCTCATGCTCAAAATTTGTTTTAATGAGACTTGATTGTTGGTGTTCAGTCACTAAGTTGTGTCTGCCTCTTTGTGACCCCATGGACTGCAACATGCTGGACTTCCCTGTTCTTCACTATTTGCTCAAACTCATGTTTAATTGAGTGGGTGATGCCATCCAACCATCTCATCCTCTGTAAACTTGATTTGATAGTGCCATACAAGCAAAAGGAGGGCATGAAAAAGTTTATTGCTCACATAATGAGGCTTTGGGGGGAATTAACAGGGCATACTCTCAACCTGGTCTGAGGTTGGCTTGCAAGAGGGGAAAAGGAAGCTGGCTTGACTTTTATAATTGTTAAGGAGCAGAGCTGAAGCGGGAGAAGGCAATGGCAACCCACTCCAGTACTCTTGCCTGGAAAATCCCATGGACGGAGAAGCCTGGTAGGCTGCAGTCCATGGGGTCGCTAGGAGTCAGACACGACTGAGAGACTTCACTTTCACTTTTCACTTTCATGCATTGGGGAACGAATTGGGAACCCACTGCAGTGTTCTTACTTGGAGAATCCCAGGGACCGGGGAGCCTGGTGGGCTGCCATCTATGGGATCGCACAGAGTCGGACACGACTGAAGTGACTTAGCAGCAACAGCAACAGCAGAGCTGAAGGGTGTATCCTTATCCTGGTGNGGGGAAGGAATTGGGAACCCACTGCAGTGTTCTTACTTGGAGAATCCCAGGGACCGGGGAGCCTGGTGGGCTGCCATCTATGGGATCGCACAGAGTCGGACACGACTGAAGTGACTTAGCAGCAACAGCAACAGCAGAGCTGAAGGGTGTATCCTTATCCTGGTGAGAGCTTGCATGCATTACTTCTCCACCAGTTCAAAAGCAGAAGTACCTTGGCTTTCTTATTAGTTTGTCCAGACATGGATCAGAAGGGAGGTGGCAGTGGTGGAACTTGAAATCTGTATTTGATCAAATACAAAAAAAATGGGTTCACATTTATAATAATCTTAATATATCAGAAAATGCTAAATAATGATCTTACCTAATCCTTTTTCTCTTTGATCATGTTGCTATATTATATACTTCAGAATGTGAGACAGTCAGGAATAGCTCTGTGACTGGGTTTTAATCGCTGAGTTTTGAGAGTAAGTGACATTAAAACTTTTGGGTCTACATTTAAAATGTAGCACATATTATTAATTATATTTCCTGCTTAGATGCTGAGTACCACAATCATATTTATCAGGATACATTACACATGTTAAAATCTGTAACTACTCTACCAATTTATTGCTTTCCCAACCATTTTTTTTTAATTGCTTTCTGCTCCAAATGAAATAAGTCTTTCGATAGAGTTTATAGCTTTCATGACCTGTTCTACCTGATATTAGAATTTCTGTTCTAACTAAGCCAAGTAGGGTATATGAGAGAAGCCTCCAGCACAGTACACAGACTTGCACTCTTCTCATCCAAAGTTTGATACTTTTTAAGGAAAAAAAGCTTCAAATTTGTTGCAGTTATTTGATTATGTTCCAGAGTGCTGAAACAGCTGCTGCTACTGCTGCTAAGTCACTTCAGTGGTGTCTGACTCTGTGAGACCCCATAGACGGCAACCCAACAGGCTCCCCTGTCCCTGGGATTCTCCAGGCAAGAACAATAGAGTGGGTTGCCATTTCCTTCTCCAATGCAGCAACTTCTCACAATTTTGTCCAGCTTTGTAATTGCCTTTCAGCATGTGATTTTGCCAAACTTCTCAATCTATCAGGCCATAATTTCTGCCTCCATCATTTCTATTAAATTCCTTTATTCTTCTCTGATTTTCAGTTTCTTTAAAACAATTCAGTGGTGTCTGCTCACATAGTGGTATAGTGGTTTTAGCATTAATTTGATCTGTATTTATGAAGTAATGTTTTTCTCTTATTTGTACTTTTTCTGAGTTCAGATATTATTTTTAATTTTTTCAGTTTGTTTAGTTACTAAACTATTTCACATTAAGCTAATCCTGACTTATGCTTCTCTTTTATTTATATCACTATTTTTAAATTTCATATTCATTTGATTTTGATATACTGGGTTAAACATTTCATCTGATAATGGGCCTGTTATTACAGCAAGACATCATTATTTTTCTCACTCTGTTCTCTTCTCCTGCTCCACATGAAATTCCTCTTGCCTTTTCCCTACTGACCATGTTCTACCCAAATTAGCTGATATTCTTAGTAATGTATATTCATTCTAGATTTTGTTCTGGCAGGATGATTTTGCCAGTTAGATTTTTAGGCCTTTTTTTTAGGGCTCAGGGTACGTCAATATTCAGATATTTGCCTCAGTTCAGTCCAGTTCAGTTCATTTCAGTTGCTCAGTCGTGTCCGACTCTTTGTGACCCCATGAATCGCAGCACGCCAGGCCTCCCTATCCATCACCAACTCCCGGAGTTCACTCAAACTCACGTCCCTCGAGTCAGTGATGCCATCCAGCCATCTCATCCTCTGTAGTCCCCTTTGCCTCCTGTGCCCAATAACACCCAGCATCAGAGTCTTTTCCAATGAGTCAACTCTTTGCATGAAGTGGTCAAAGTACTGGAGTTTCAGCTTTAGCATCATTCGTTCCAAAGAAATCCCAGGGCTGATCACCTTTAGAATAGACTGGTTGGATCTCCTTGCAGTCCAGGGAACTCTCAACAGTCTTCTCCAACACCACAGTTCAAAATCATCAATTCTTGCTTTCTTCACAGTCTAACTCTCTCAGATTTCTTCACAGTCCAACTCTCACATCCATGCATGACTACTGGAAAAACCATAGCCTTGACTAGACAGACCTTTGTTGGAAAAGTAGTGTCTCTGCTTTTTAACATGCTATCTAGGTTGGTCATAACTTTCCTTCCAAGGAGTAAGTGTTTTTTAATTTCATGGCTGCAGTAACCATCTGCAGTGATTTTGCCTACCTGCTGTATATATTAACTCATGCATATTTCATTCAGCTTAGATTGAAACTCAAAACTTTATTTCACTTTATGTCTCTCTGATAAGGTTGGCAAATGTCCATTGAGAGCGCAGACTCACTTATGTAATGAAGATTTGTTGAAAAGTTCTGTTTTCTGCAGTTCACAAGATTCAGTTCAGTTCAGTTCAGTCGCTCAGTTGTGTCTGATTCTTTGCGACCCCATGAATCACAGCATGCCAGGCCTTCCTGTCCATCACCAACTCCCGGAGTTCACTCAGACTCACATCCATCGAGTCAGTGATGCCATCCAGCCATCTTATCCTCTGTTGTCCCCTTCTCCTCCTGCCCCCAATTCCTCCCAGCATTAGGGTCTTTTCCAATGAGTCAACTCTTCTCATGATGTGACCAAAGTACCGGATTTTCAGCTTCAGCATCATTGCCTCCAAAGAAATCCCAAGGCTGATCTCCTTCAGAATGGAGTGCTTGGATCTCCTTGCAGTCCAAGGGACTCTCNTTCCTCCCAGTATTAGGGTCTTTTCCAATGAGTCAACTCTTCTCATGATGTGACCAAAGTACCGGATTTTCAGCTTCAGCATCATTGCCTCCAAAGAAATCCCAAGGCTGATCTCCTTCAGAATGGAGTGCTTGGATCTCCTTGCAGTCCAAGGGACTCTCAAGAATCTTCTCCAACACCACAGTTCAAAAGCATCAATTCTTCAGCGCTCAGCTTTCTTCACAGTCCAACTCTCACATCCATACATGACCATTGGAAAAACCATAGCCTTGACTAGACAGACCTTTGTTGGCAAAGAAATGTCTCTGCTTTTAAATATGCCATCTAGGTTGGTCATAACTTTTCTTCCAAGGAGTAAGCATCTTTTAATTTCATGGCTGCAGTCACCATCTGTCACAAGATTAGTTCATGCTTTTTTATTATTCTCTTGCTCCTTTTTAAAATATATTTTTAAAAATTATTATACAGATACTGTTACTCATGGTGACTACTTCTAGTTTGTGGCTTATGAGAGTACCTTGTTATGTAAGTTTTATTGATTAGTTTATAGAAGTTGCTTTTATATCCTAGTTGCTTTTATATAACATTTTTATGTCTACAGGATAGGTACTTAGGAGACCTGTTTGACACCATGTTACCTTGCTGTTAGCTGGTCTTTTGAGTGTTCCTCTGCTTTAAACAGGTCTTTTAAATAGTTCTCTTAACAGTTTGAAGGAAATAGGAACAAACGTGAGACTTTAAAATGATATTGGACACCCGTGTGTGTGTGTGTGTGTGTGTGTGTGTTAGTTGCTTAGTTGTGACCAACTCTCTGCAACCCCATAGACTGTAGCCCACCAGGCCCCTCTGTCCACAGGATTCTCCAGGCAAGAACACTGGAATGGGTTGCCCTTTCCTTCTCCAAAAGGAACTATAAAAAGAAAGAAAGTGAAGGTGCACAGTCGTGTCTGACTCTTTGTGACCACATGGACTGCAGCCTACCAGGCTCCTCCATCCATGGAATTTTCNCTCTGCAACCCCATAGACTGTAGCCCACCAGGCCCCTCTGTCCACAGGATTCTCCAGGCAAGAACACTGGAATGGGTTGCCCTTTCCTTCTCCAAAAGGAACTATAAAAAGAAAGAAAGTGAAGGTGCACAGTCGTGTCTGACTCTTTGTGACCACATGGACTGCAGCCTACCAGGCTCCTCCATCCATGGAATTTTCCAGGCAAGAGTACTGGAGTGGATTGCCAGTTCCTTCTCCTTGCAATAAACCCATACAATGTGAGAACTGTTTGTGCAGACTGATGATACTTAGCCTGGTGAAAATGAAAAATCAAGAGAGGCATAACTATTATAGTTTTCAAAATTTTAATTTTGAACTAATATTAGGCTTATAAAAAGTTACAGAAATATTACATAGAGTTTCAGTTTACACTTAACCCCACCTCCTCTACTGTTATATAGTACAGAAATAACACATTTACCAAAAGCTACAAATTAATGCTAGATAGTTAGAACAGGGAAACAGGGCCCAAAATGGCAGTCAAGAATGGCAACAGGCTACAGGAAAACTTACCCACAGTCCTTTCCCTGATTGGACCTGTGTACATGCTTCATTTGCAAGACATCCCCCTTCCCTGATTGGTCTCAGGCTTATGTCTCATTTGCATAAGAGAAATCATGGACTGGAGTGAAAACCTCTGGCAGGAAAACATGCCCCCTTCCCTGATTGATCTTGGGCTCATGCCTCATTTGTATAGGGTACAACCAATCGAGCCCCAGGAACCATCAAAGAGGAAACCAAGATGATCAAGACCACTTCAAAGTGGGTTAGTCTGTTTTCCCGGCTCTAGAGTGTATGCTTGTTTAATAAATCCTGCCTGCTTGAGCTGCCCTGGTCTGTTGTCTCAATTCTTTCCTACAAGGAGACAAGAACCAAGGGAGAAGAACTGACTCAACACGAACAAGGGCCCAATAATGTTAGGTAAACTGCAGACTTTCATTAGTTTTATTTCCTCCAGTAATGATCTTTTTTTCTGATTCAGGATTTAAAATTTTCATATTACATTCTTGATAATTCCCTAGGTTTTTCTTGTCTTTCATAACCTTGACAAATTTGATGGACCCTGGTTAGTTGTTTCATATCAGCTCCCTCAGTTTTGGATTGCCTGACATTTTCTCATGATTAGAATGAAGAAACATATTTTGATTAGATTGCCTCAGAAATTCTGTGTCCTCAGTGCACCTCATCAGGATGTCAACATATCTCATTATATGTTGCAGGTAATAGTAACCCTGACCACTATGGAGTTTCTCTACTACCATGTTACCTTTTTTGCTCTCTTTATAATATTTAATATCATAGAAACACTTTGAAAATATAACTATACAATATTTTATGCTCTCACATGCTAAATTATTATCCATGTGAAGATTTTGTCTGCAGTCATTATTAATGTGATATTTGACTAATGTTGATTTTTAATTTTCCTATTTTCTTCTCTTTTTAATTTTTAGAATGCTTATCTCCCTTATATTTAGCTAACTGTTTCTACTAATATAGATTAATTCACATTTGTTTTACCCTATGGATTATATTTTATTATTACATTACCATCTTCATACTTTTGTGGCTCAAATTGTCCCAGTTTTGATCTTTAGAAGTTCCATCAAGTTGACTGCCTTGTCCTTTAAACATGCATGCTCAGTCGCTCAGTCATGACCTTGGTGTCCAAGGAACTATTAATAGTGTTCTCCAGCACCACAGTTAGAAAGCATCAATTCCTTGTCACTCAGCCTTCTTTATGGTCCAACTCTCACATCCGTACATGATTACTAAAATCACATGTACACCACATCGTCTTAAGTCAATCATCTGTTTATAGGCACTTGCACTGTTTCCATGCTTCCCTATTGTAAGTAAAGCTTCAATGAACATTGGAGTACATGTATCTTTTTGAGTCAGAGTTTTTGTTTTTGACAGATAGATACCCAGAAGTAGAATCATTGAATCATATGGCAGTTCTATTTTGTCGGTTTAAGGAACATCCATACTGTTTTTCTAGTGACTGCACCAGTGAATGAAGTTTTTCTTCTTTCCACCCCTTCTCCAGAATTTAGTATTAGAGTACATTCTGATAATAGCCATTCTGACCAATCCAAGGTGAAACCTCCTTGTGATTTTGATTTGCATTTCTCTAATTAGTGATGTTCAGCATTGTCTCACGTGCCTGTTAGCCATCTGTATGTCTTCTTTGGAAAAATGTTTATTTAGAGCTTCTGTCTATTTTTTGATTGGGTTGTTTATTTTTTTGATGTTGAGTTATCTGAGTTGTTATACATTTTGGATGTTAACCTCCT
This sequence comes from Cephalophus harveyi, assembly GCA_006410635.1. Taxonomy (NCBI): domain Eukaryota; kingdom Metazoa; phylum Chordata; class Mammalia; order Artiodactyla; family Bovidae; genus Cephalophus; species Cephalophus harveyi. Next base: position 42,603 of record SJYT01032133.1, on the reverse strand, counting down.
TGTAGGTAGTATCATTTGCAAATGCTTTCTCCCATTTTATATATTGTGTTTTCATTTTGTCAATGATTTCCTTTGCTGTGCAAGACCTTTTAAGTTCAACGAGGTCTCATTTGTTTATTTTTGCTGTTATTTCTTTTTAAGAATGTTCCCTGGAGGGTAGACCTTTTTTATGGAGAAAATTCTGAGTGTATTTCAAAATGGTTACTTTTTTTACTCTATGCTACCAAAATCAAAGGGGATCTTTCTTGGCCCTTCTCCATGAAAGCATGGTGGGGCTTTTGGAGGCAAAATGTATTAAAGTTGGGAATTCAGCAGGCTTATAAGAGTATAGTCCATGTATTTTTCTCATTGCCTTACTAATCCTTACTAAATCTCTAGTAATTTGTCAAAATTAATGTGTAAGTGTTTTTATTATGTTACTATAAGTTAAGTTAAGTCACTCAGTCGTGTCCAACTCTTTGTGACCCCAGGGACTGTAGCCCACCAGGCTCTTCCGTCCATGGGATTCTCCAGGCAAGAATACTGGAGTGGGTTGCCATTCCCTTCTCCAGGGGATTTTCCCAACCCAGGGATAGAACCCAGGTCTCCTGTATTAGAGGCAGATGCTTTAACCTCTGAGTCACCATATAGCTATATTTTGGGGGGCTACAAAATCACTGCAGATGGTGATTGCAGCCATGAAATTAAAAGACGTTTACTCCTTGGAAGGAAAATTATGACAAACCTAGATAGTATATTGAAAAGCAGAGATATTACTTTGCCAACAAAGGTCTGTATAGTCAAGGCTATAGTTTTTCCAGTGGTCATGTATGGATGTTAGAGTTGGACCATGAAGAAAGCTGAGCACCGAAGAATTGATGCTTTTGAACTGTGGTGTTGGAGAAGACTCTTGAGAGTCCCTTGGACTTCAAGGAGATCCAACCAGTCCATCCTAAAGGAGATCAGTCTTGGGTGTTCACTGGAAGGAATGATGCTAAGGCTGAAACTCCAATACTTTGGCCACCTCATGCGAAGAATTGACTCATTGGAAAAGACTTTGATGCTGGGAGGGATTGGGGGCAGGAGGCAAAGGGGACGACAGAGGATGAGATGGCTGGATGCCATCACCGACTTGATGGACATGAGTTTGAGAGAACTCCTAGAGTTGGTGATGGACAGGGAGGCCTGGTGTGCTGATTCATGGGATTGCAAAGAGTCGGACATGACTGAGAGAATGAACTGAACTGAACTGATATGGCTATAGATCATTCTGCCCCCGGTAATCTGATCTTGGCTGTTAATTTCTATAGTTGCCTATTTTTCCAGATTTCAGGGTGATAGTTTGTCCTATTACCTCAACTATCCAACAAGTCTAACAAAAATTACTGATTTTCATTTTATTTTGCTTTTCTCTTAGTGTAAGAATGGGATTAATGCCTTTCAAGTTCTTCATGTGCCAGAGCTGAAAACAAAAGTGGTCTTCATGTTTTGTTTTAAAGTTTTTTTTTTTTTTTTTTAATCTTAGTGCATTATGATCAGAATGATTTTTTGTACTTATAATATTCTTCTTTGGGCTTCCCTGGTGGCTCAGATGGTAAAGCATCTGCCTGCAATGTGGGAGACCCAGGTTCTATCCCTGGGTGGGGAAGATCCCCTGGAGAAGAAAATGGCAACCCACTCCACTACTCTTGCCTGGAAAATTCCATGGACAGAGGAGCCTTGTAGGCTACAGTCCATGGGGTCGCAAAGAGTCAGACACGAGTGAGTGACTTAATCTCAGTGCATTATTATCAGAATGAATTTTTGTACTTATAATATTCTTCTTTATTAAAGTTAATCATGTATACTTTTAATCTAGTATACGACCTACTTTGCGAATGTATTCTAGGCTCTTGAGAAGACTGTGTAGGATGTGCTCAATATACATCATAAAGTTTACCCTGTTGATTATGTTGTTAGACTTTTTCCTCTTTACCTATTTTTTCATCCACTTCATCTGTCTTGTACTGAGTGTGATGTATTAAAGCTTGCTATTATTATTATGATGTTTATATTTGTGTCTTACCACATCTCTTTCAGTATGTACATCATTAAGGTGATTTATGTGTTATCTGTCGATTTACAATATTGTGTTGGTTTCAGTGTTATAGTAAAGTGAGTCTATTATACATATACATATAGCCACTCTTCTATAGATTATTTCCCTATATAGGCCATCACAGAGTATTGAGTAGAGAAGATTTAAGTATCTAAGTAGACATTTCTCTGTAGAAGACATACAGATGATTCAAAAGCACATGAAAATATTCTCAACTTCAGTAATTATTAGAGAAATGCAAATAAAACTACAATGAGGTTATCACCTCACACTGGTCATAATAGTGAAGTAAAATGAAAGTCGCTTAGTCATGTCCGACTCTTTGTGACCCCATGGACTGTACAGTTCATGGAATTTTCCAGGCCAGAATACTGGAGTGGGTAGCCTTTCCCTTCTCCAGGGGAAGAAAGGAATTTGATTCCTTCCCAACCCTGGAATCAAACCCAGGTCTCCCACATTGCAGGCGGATTCTTTACCAGTTGAGCCACAGAGGAAGTCTAAGAATACTGGAGTGAATAGCCTATCCCTTCTCCAGCAGATCTTCCTGACCCAGGAATTGAACTGGAGTCTCCTGCATTGCAGGCAGATTCTTTACCAACTGAGCTATGAGGGAAGCCCATTTTTATAATGCCCATCATATAAAAATTCTATAAACAATAAATTCTGGGAAGGGTGTGGGGAAAAGGCAACCCTCCTACACTGTTGGTAGGATTGTAAGCTGGTACAGACACCATACAGGACAGTGTGAAGATTCCTTAAAACACTGAAAATAGAGCTACAGTACGATCTAGAATTCCTACTTCTGGGCATATATCTTGAGAAAATCATTATTTGAAAAGATACATGCACCTCAGTGTCCATTGCAGTGTAATTTACAATAACCAGGACATGGACTCAACCTAAATGTCCATTAACAGAGGAATAAATAAAGATGTGGTGCATATATACAGTGGAAAGTTGCTCAACTATAAAAATAATGAGATACCATTTGCAGCACATGGATGGACCTAGAAATAGTTATACTGAGTGAAGTAAGGCAGACAGATTAAGACAAATATCATATGATACTGATTCTATGTGGAATCTAAAAAAATAAATAAATACAACAAATGAACACACCTACAAAACAGAAATAGAGTATAGATGAAGAAAATAAACTTATCTTTACCAGGGGTAAGGGGTGGGGGTAGGGTTCAGAGGGATAAATTGGAAGATTGAGATTGATACATACACACTACTATATATAAAATTGATAACTAATAAGGACCTACAGTATAGCATGCACCCTTCGATAGGTCAGCTGGTAGAGTGGAGGACTGTAGATGAATGTCCATGGCCATCCTTGGGTTATTGGTTTGATTATGGCTTGAAGAAGAATGACTTGTTTTTTGCAGACTTCCCTGGTGGCTCAGATGGTAAAGAATCTGCCTGCAATGGGGAAGACCCAAGTTCAGTCCCTGGGTTGGGAAGATTCCCTGGAGAAGGAAATGGCAACCCATTCCAATATTCTTGCCTGTGAAATCCCATGGAAAGATGAGCCTGGCAGGATAGAAGAAGGAAATCTACTCAATACACTTCAATGGCCTATATGGATCACTATATTAAGCCTTTCTGTTTTACTTTGTTTTAGATGTGGGTCATATACAACAGATCTTTTCTGGGAGCCACAGTGAAAATCTTTTTTTTTTTTAAACAGTTGATTTTTTTCTCTTACTGTTATAACTGATATGATTTTTCTAACCTTGTAGTAATATTTTATAATTTTGTGTTTTTATTGTGCTGCATTTCTGTTTCTACAAGATATATATTCTTTTCTCCTTTACCTTTTTGTTGTTTATTTAGGAAAGTTTATATTTTTCTGTAGTTCTTACCTTGTTGTTTATATTTAATAACCTCAGACCTTTAAAAATTTAGTTTATCATTAATTGTGATATCCTTTAATACAGAGCCTTTACCTATATGACAAACTTTTCATTTTCTCTTTTTCACTGTCATCACTTTTACATGTTTTAAAATTCTCACCAGTAATACTTGATTGAAGCGTATTCATCCTGTTGAAATCTAATGGTCTTACTAGTATATGACTTGAAGTTGATTTTCCTTTGTAAATTTTTTCAAGTTTTCTTTCTATTTATGGAAAGTTTCTTGGGTCATAGTATTTTTTTTTGTTTGTTTGTTTTGACAATTTAAATACATTTGATTCTTTTCTAATTATTTTCATCTCTGCTA
>SJYT01032133.1:26525-37334 GCA_006410635.1 Cephalophus harveyi | reverse complement strand
TTAATTTATTTTACTTTTATAAGTCACATCCTGCATTTGTTACTTTCTTATTCACTCTTCTTTTTCTATGTTTCCTGCTATATTTAGCTAACCATGTATTTATGCTTCACACTCTATGTTGTCCCTTTAACTTGTAATACTCAATAAATTTTACATCCTTTAAATCTGCTACTGCAGTAATTCATATGTAGAACCCTGTTAATATATATTTGACAGACATAGTCTCTGAATGCACTTTTTTACTGATCATTAATATTTTGACAGATACTTATTTTGAAATTGAAGATGATAAATACTATTGGACTAAATTGTTTCACTTAATATTAAAACAAACTTTGCAAAATACTATGATGTGAAAGTCTCTCAGTAGTGTCCGACTCTTTGCAACCCCATGGACTATATATTCCATGGAATTCTCCAGGCCAGAATCCTGGAGTGGGTAGCCTTTCCCTTCTCCAGGGGATCTGCCCCACTCAGAGATCAAACCCAGGTCTCCTGCATTGCAGGTGGATTCTTTACCAGCTGAGATATCAGGGAAGCCCTAAATAGTGTGATATTTGAAATCAAACTTTTTTGTTCAAGTGATGGATATAGTAATGTTTAGTAGCTATCTGAAGTGATTTATACTTTAAAATTAAGTACTAAAATTTTAGTATTCAATTTAATACATATTCTACCTCAATTTTTGGAAGTTAAGTAAATAAAAGATGTTTAAAATTAAAAAAGAATTAATCACTGCACTATTATAAGTACTATTAATAGCAGAGCATATATGAGCAAAGAAATCCTATACCTCAGGCATTAAGAATATATGATTTGGAGCCAGAATGCCTAGACTTAACTAGTGTCCCTGCTACTAACTAGTTGTGTCAGTTATTTTCTCTCTGTGTCTCAGTTTTCTCATGTATAAAATTTGCATAAAAATCCTAATTAATAGGATTGTAGTAAAATTTAGTAAATGCATGTAAGCCTTTTACAATTTTCCTCACTAAAAGCATAATGAATTCTAGCATTTCATTTCATAATCTTCTTTATTATGTGATTTTATACTAAAGTGAAAGAAGGAGTTGTAGCTGTTTAAAGTGATTCAACATTATATGACACCTGTGCATACACATACATCAAAACAATATGATAAAGAATATCAAAATGCACCTGACTAGGTTTTTAAGTTTAGCATAATCTTTCATTCTTTTCCAGCTGTATTCATAAATTATCGATGCCAAATTTATTTTTCTTTCTCAGAACTGTTTTGCTATTTGTGTCTTTCATGGTTCCATAGAAATTTGAGGGTTTTTTAATTTCTATTTTGTAAAAATGTAATTAAATTTATAATATGTACTGCATTGAATTTCTAGATGTCTTTGGGTAGAACAAGCATGTTAACATTAATTCTTCTGATCCATGAGTATAGAATATCTTGCCATTTATTTGTGTCATTTTGATTTCTTTCATCAATGTCTTATAATTTTCAAATCTGTCACCTCATGATTAAATTCATTCATATGTGTATTATTTTATGCTTTATGCTATTAAAAATGAAATTGTTTTCATTATTTCTTTTTCACATAATTTGTTATTAGTTATATAAATGAAAGTATGTTTTGTATGTCAATTTTGTATCCTGAAATTTTACTGAATTAGTTTGTTAGTTCTAGGATTTTTGGTGGAGTCTTTAGGACTTTCTATATATAAGGTCAAATCAGCAAACAGTGACAATTTATGTCTTTCTTTTCAATGTGGGTGCTTTTAATTTATTTCTCTTACCTAATTGCTCTTGCTTGCAAAAAAAAAAAAAAGAGGAAAGCAACAGAATGGGAAAGACTAGAAGCCGCTTGAAGATAATTGGAAATAGCAAGGGAAAATTTCGTGCAGCAATAGGCATAATATAGGACAAAATGGTAAAGACCTAACAGAAGCAGAAGAGATTAAGAAGATGTGACAAGAATACAGAGAAGAACAATACCAAAAATGGTCACTCATCTAGAGCCAGACATCCTGGAGTGTAAAGTCAAGTGGGCCTTAGCAAGCATCACTAAGAATGAAGCTAGCAGAGATGATGAAATTCCAGCTGAGCGATTTCAAATCCTAAAAGATGATGTTGTTAAAGTGCTGCAATCAATATGTTAGCAAATTTGGAAAACTCAGCAGTGGCCACAAGAGTGGTAAACTCAGTTTTCATCCCAGTCCCAAAGAAGGGCAATGAGAAAAGATGCTCAAAGTACTGTGTAATTGTGCTTATTTCATGTGCTAGCAAGATAATGCTCAAAATCCTTCAAGTTAGGTTTCATCAGTACATTAACTGAGAACTTCCAAATGTATAAGCTGGATTTAGAAAAGGCAGAGGTACAAGAGATCAAATTGGCATCATTCATTGGATCATAGAGAAATCAAGGGAATTCCAGAAGAGTATATGTTTCTTATTCATTGAATTTTTTCTTCTTCATTGGGCTTCCCTGTAGCTCAGACAGTAAAGAGTATGCCTGCAATGCAACAGACTTGGGTTCGATCCCGGGTCAGGAAGGTCCCCTGGAGAAGGGAATGGCAACCCACTCAAGTATTTTTGCCTGGAGAATCCCATGGACAGAGAAACCCTGAAGGCTACAGGCTATGGTGTCACAGAGAGTCAGACACTACTGAGCAACTAACACTACTACTACTCATTGTAGTAGTATTACTTATGCTAAAGCCTTTGACTGTATGGATCACTCTTGTTTATCTAACTTATATACAGAGTACATCATGTGAAATACCAGGCTAAATGAATCACAAATTGGAACAAAAGTTGATGGGAGAAATATCAGCAACCTCAGATATGCAGATAATATCACTCTAATGGTAAAAAACAAAGAGGAACTAAAGAGCTTATTAATGAGGGTGAAAGAGGAGAGTGAAAAAGCTAGCTTAAAACTCAATATTCAAAACACTAAGATCATGGCATCCAGTGGTGGCACTTCATGACAAATAGATGGGGAAAAAATGGAAAGAGAAACAGATTATTTGGGGGGGGGAGCTCCAAAAACACTGCAGATGGTGACTACAGCCACATAATTAAAAGATGCTTGCTCCTTGGAAAGAAAGCTGTGACAAACCTAGACAGCATATTGAGTGGAAGACATAACTTTTTCCAACAAAGGTCCATATATACAAAGCTATGGTTTTTCCAGTAGTCATGTATGGATGTAAGTGAAAGTCACTCAGTCATGTCTGTCTCTTTGCGGCTCTATGGATTATACAGTCCATGAAATTCTCCAGGCTAGAATACTGGAATGGGTAGCCTTTCCCTTCTCCATATCAAACCCAGGTCTCCTACATTGCAGACAGATTCTTTGCCAGCTGAGCCACAAGGGAAACCCAAGAATACTGGAGTGGTACCTATCCTTTCTCCAGGGGATCTTCCTGACCCAGGTATTGAACCAGGGTCTCCTGAATTGCAGGTGGATTCTTACCAACTGAGCTATCAAGGAAGCCCCCAATGGATGTGAGTGTTAGAAGAACAAGTGTCAAAGAATTGATGCTTTCAAATTGTGGTGCTGGCAAAGATTCTTGAGAGTCCCTTGGACAACAAGGAGATAAAACCCATCAACCCTAAAGGAAAACAACCTTGAATATTCATTTGAAGGACTGATGCTGAAGCTGAAGCTCCAATACTTTGGCCACTTGATGTGAAGATTTGACTCTTCGGAAACCTGATGGGAAGAACCAACTCATTGGAAAAGACCTTGATACTGGGAAAGATTGAAGGCAAAAGGAGAAGTAGGCAGCAGAGCATGAAATGTTTAGATAGCATCACCAACTCAAAAGACTTGAATTTGAGCAAACTCCAGGAGACAGTGATCACAGGAGTAAGACATGACTTAGCTACTGAACAACAAAATTTTTGCTGAAACTATTTTTAGCAATGAGCTTATAGTCCATAATGTATTTTGGAAATTATAACAGGTATGTGAGAATTAATAAATATCCATCCATCCCAGGAAACTGTGACCTTGAATTTGATGGCTGGTTATTACATAATTATTTTCCTGCTTATAGTACCATATAATTTTATGGATTTTAATATATGTACTTTAAGTAATGTCCTCCTCTCCCTCTATCTTATTTTAGAAATTATTACTTGTAAAAGATCTATTAACTTAATGTAGATTCAAATTCACTATTTATAAATGTTTGCCTATAAAATGAGACCAAACAATTTCTCCCATAGAAATTGATGACAAAGAAATTCATTTTCTTAACACCAAAATTTACTTCTAGCCCTTGACATCAAAATATAATGCTTGTTTTGTTGTTGCTCCTAGCTTTATAGGATTAGCTTGAATTATTTACTTGGTAGTGAACTCAAAGTGCATTTTGTTCTGTTGATATTATCTTAAAAATCAATGATATTACACTTTTTCCACTAAGATAATGTTTACTAATGAAATTATACTTAAATTCTACTTTATATAGGAATTGGCATATAGAAATAACATTAATTCAAGTAATTTTCTAACATGTTATTTACTATATCAAATAATATACAGAATTCTTAACTATAAGAGTCATAAGAAGTCTTGGAAACCATCTGTCCTATTCACGAAGAGGGGAACATTCTATTGTCCCTAAACAAATGGCTCTCGAGTCTTCACTTCCAAAAATAAAGAGAGGCTTCTTGTCTCCTATGAAAGATTATTCCCTAATACAAGAGCTAAAAAGTTGTTCTCCAGGTTTAAATGTTTTATAATCTCCATCCATTTCAGCTCAGTTCAATTCAGTTCAGTCACTCAGTCGTGTCCAACTCTTTGCAACCCCATGAACCACAGCATGCCAGGCCTCTTTGTCCATCACCAACTCCCAGAGTCCACCCAAACCCATGTCCATTGAGTCGGTGATGCCATCCAACGATCTCATCCTCTGTCTTCCCCTTCTCCTCCTGCCCTCAATCTTTCCCAGAATCAGGGTATTTTACAATGAGTCAGCTCTTCGCATTAGGTGGCCAAAGTATTGGAGTTTCATCTTCAACATCACCCTGAATAATTTGGACATGATGTCTTTTTTTAGAAAGCAAAATGCTAAGTAACTGATGTCCTCTTGATTTTCTTTTCTAAAGTGTATTTGTGCAGTTAACTTTTTTTCTTAATGAAGTTTTCATTGTTCTTCTTATGAGGAACATTATTATGTCAATGTTCATATTAAATTTTGAGATTCATAACTCAAAGACAAATAATGCTGTGATTCGATGGCCCATATAGTCTTGCAGCCTAAAATCACAATATCTCCTTAAAAATAAAAAATCCAAACTACCCACCTTCATTTTCTACATAAAGAAGAGTAAGAATATAACATCCTACTCTTCTTTTTCTTATTTTCATTTTTTAATTACATACAAGACTTTTTTTTTCCTATCCTTATGGAAATTATTCTCTTAGGTTCAATAGTTCAGTTGGTAAAGAATGGGCCTGCAATTCAGGAGACCCCGGTTTGATACCTGGGTCAGGAAGATCCGATGGAGAAGGCATAGGCTACCCACTCCAGTATTCTTGGGCTTCTCTTGTGGCTCAGCTGGTAAAGAATCTGCAGTGAGGGAGACCTGGGTACAATCCTTTGGTTGGGAAGATCCCCTGGAGAAAGGAAAGGCTATCCACTCCAGTATTCTGGCCTCAGTAATTTCATGGACTGTATAGTCCACAGGGTTGCAAAGAGTCGAACACGACCCAGTGACTTTCACTTTCAATATATAATTTCACTCTTCAGAGAATACAAATGAATTAAAAAGATCAGTGCCTACAGATTTCAACATACTTCCATAGACAGTGTCACCTACAAAATGATACTTGTCATCTACATCTACAAAGATCAAATCATGAGCTGCCGCAACTGCTGACCTTCAACATCCCCTGAAAAGATTTCAATGTTGAAATAAGGAATGAGACACATTGTCTTCTGGGAAAAACTGGCAGGGCAGGTATCCAGATATATATTTTCAAAAGATTTGTGAGCCCAATTATTGCATCTCCTCACATTTAGAAAATCACAGCTTTCTTATCCATTCATCGGCTGATGGACATCTAGGTTGTTTCCATGTTCTGGCTATTATAAACAGTGCTGCAATGAACATTGGGGTACATGTGTCTCTTTTCTAGAACTAGAACTAGGCTACAGTCTTCATTTGTCCCAAATAAATCTTAACTCAGAACTCTCACATTGTGCATTTATTTTATCTGACAATAAGAAGACTATAAAAGGAAACAATGGTAATTAAAATGTGTCTCTGTGTGTGTGTGTGTGTGTGTGTACCCACACTAAATTGCTTCAGTTGTGCCTGATTCTTTGTGATGATATGGACTGTAGCCCACCAGGCTTCTCTATCCATGGGGTTCTCCAGGCATGATTAATGGATTGGATTGCCATTCCCTCCTCTAGGGGATCTTCCTTCCCTGTGATTAAACATACAACTCTTGAGTCTCCTACATTGGCAGGCAGGCTCTTTACCACTAGTAACACCTAGTTCCAGTTCAGTTGATCAGTCGTTGTGTCCGACTCTTTGTGACCCCACGAATAGCAGGAGGCCAAGCCTCCCAATCCATCACTAACTCCCGTAGTTCACTCAAACTCATGTCCATCGAGTCGGTGATACCATCGGCGGCCAAAGTATTGGAGTTGCAGCTTTAGCATCAATCCTTCCAATAAACACCCAGGACTGATCTCCCTTAGAAAGAACTGGTTGGATCTCCTTGCAGTCCAAGGGACTCTCAAGAGTCTTGTCCAACACCACAGTTCAAAAGCATCAATTCTTCGGCACTCAGCTTTCTTTACAGTCCAACTCTCACATCCATACATGACTGCTGGAAAAAACATAGCCTTGACTAGACGGACCTTTGTTAGCAAAGTAATGTCTCTGCTTTTTAAAATGGTATCTAGGTTGGTCATAACTTTCCTTTCAAGGAGTAAGCATCTTTTAATTTCATAGCTGCAATCACCATCTACAGTGATTTTGGAGCCCAACAAAATAAAGTCTGACACTGTTTCCACTGTTTCCGCATCTATTTGTCTTGAAGTAATGGGACCAGATGCCATGGTCTTCGTTTTCTGAATGTTGAGCTTTAAGCCAACTGTTTCATTCTCCTCTTTCACTTTTATCAAAGGGTTTGTAGTTCCTCTTCACTTTCTTCCATAAGGGTGGTGTCATCTGCATATCCGAGGTTATTGATATTTCTCCTGGCAATCTTGATTCCAGCTTGTGCCTCTCTCAGCCCAGCGTTTCTCATGATGTACTCTGTATAGAAGTTAAATAAGCAGGGTGACAATATACAGCCTTGACTTACTCCTTTTCCTATTTAGAACTGGTCTGTTGTTCCATGTCCAGTTCTAACTATTGCTTCCTGACCTGCATACAGATTTCTCAAGAAGCAGATCAGGTGGTCTGGTATTCCCATCTCTTGAAGAATTTTCCACAGTTTATTATGATCCACACAGTCAAAGGCTTTGGCATAGTCAATAAAGCAGAAGTAGATGTTTCTCTGGAACTGTCTTGTTTTTTCAATGATCCAGCAAATGTTGGCAATTTGATCTCTGGTTCTTCTGTCTTTTCTAAAACCAGCCTGAACATCTTGAAGTTCACAGTTCATGTATTACTGAAACCTGGCTTGGAGGATTTTGAGCATTACTTTACTAGTGTGTGAGATGAGTGCATTTGTGTGGTAGTTTGAGCACTATTTGTCATTGCCTTTCTTTGGAATTATAATTAAAACTGACCTTTTCAATTCCTGTGGCCACTGCTGAGTTTTCCAAATTTGCTGGCAGATTGAGTGCAGCACTTTCACAGCATCATTTTTTAGGATTTGAAATAGCTCAACTGGAATTCCATCACCTCCAATAGCTTTGTTCATAGTAATGCTTTCTAAGGCCCACTTGACTTCATTTTCCAGGATGATTGGCTCTATGTGAGTAATCACATCTTTGTGATTATCTGTGTCATGAAGATCATTTTTGTACAGTTCTTCTGTGTATTCTTGCCATTTCTTCTTAATATTGTCTGCTTCTGTTAGGTCTTTACCATTTCTGTCCTTTATGGAGCCCATCCTTGCATGAAATGTTCCCTTGGTATCTCTAATTTTCTTGAAGAGATCTCTAGTCTTTCCCATTCTGTTGTTTTCCTCTATTTCTTTGCATTGATCACTGAGGGAGGCTTTCTTATCTCTCCTTGCTATTCTTTGGAACTCTGCATTCAGATGCTTATATCTTTCCTTTTCTCCTTTGCTTTCTGCTTCTCTTCTTTTCACAGCTATTTGTAAGCCCTCTTCAAACAGCCATTTTGCTTTTTTTGCATTTCTTTTTATTGGGGATGGTCTTGATCCCTGTCTCCTGTACAATGTCATGAACCTCCATCCATAGTTCATCAGGCACTCTGTGTATCATATCTAGTGCTTTAAATCTATTTCTCACTTCCACTGTATAATCATAAGGGAACTTATTTAGGCCATACCTGAATCGTCTAGTGGTTTTCCCTACTTTCTTCAATTTAAGTCTGAATTTGTCAATAAGGAGTTCATGATCTGAGCCACAGTCAGCTCCCGATCTTGTTTATGAAGACTTTATAGAGGTTCTCCATCTTTGGCTGCAAAGAATATAGTCAATCTGATTTTGGTATTGACCATCTGAAAACGTCCATGTGTTGAGACTTCTCTTGTGTTATTGGAAGAGGGTGGTTGCTATGACCACTGGGTTCCTTAGCCTTTACCCTGCTTCATTCCATACCCCAAGGTCAAATTTGCCTGTTATTTCAGATGTTTCTTGACTTCCTACTTTTGCATTCCAGACCCCTATAATGAAAAAGACATACTTTTGGGGTGTTAGTTCTAAAAGGTCTTTTAGGTGTTCATAGAACTGTTCAACTTCAGCTTCTTCAGCGTTACTGGTTGGGGCATAGGCTAGGATTAATGTGATATTGAATGGTTTGCCTTGGAAACGAGCAGAGATCATTCTGTCGTTTTTGAGATTGCATCCAAGTACTGCATTTCACTTCAGATGTTTCTTGACTTCCTACTTTTGCATTCCAGACCCCTATAATGAAAAAGACATACTTTTGGGGTGTTAGTTCCAAAAGGTCTTTTAGGTGTTCATAGAACTGTTCAACTTCAGCTTCTTCAGCGTTACTGGTTGGGGCATAGGCTAGGATTACTGTGATATTGAATGGTTTGCCTTGGAAACGAGCAGAGATCATTCTGTCGTTTTTGAGATTGCATCCAAGTACTGCATTTCGGACTGTTTTGTTGACCATGATGACTACTCCATTTCTTCTAAGGGATTCCTGCCAACAGTAGTAGATGTAATGGTCATCTGAGTTAAATTCACCCATTCCAGTCCATTTTATTTCACTGATTCCTAGAATGTCCACATTCACTCCTGCCATCTCTTGTCTGACCACTTCCAATTTGCCTTGATTCATGGACCTTACATTTCAGTTTCCTATGCAATATTGATCTTTACAGCAGCAGACCTTGCTTCTATCACCAGTCACATCCACAGCTGGGTATTGTTTTGCTTTGTCCCCATCCCTTCATTCTTTCTGGAGTTATTTCTCCACTGATCTCCAGTAGCATATGGGGCACCTACTGACCTGGGGAGTTCCTCTTTCAGTATCCTATCATTTTTCCTTTTCATACTGTTCATGGGGTTCTCAAGGCAAGAATACTGAAGTGGTTTGCCATTCCCTTCTCCAGTGGACCACATTCTGTCAGACTTCTCCACCATGGCCCATCCATCTTGGCTGGTCCCACACAGCATGTCTTAGTTTCATTTAGTTTGACAATGCTGTGGTCCATGTGATCAGATTGGCTAGTTTACTGTGATTATGGTTTCAGTGTGTCTGCCCTCTGATGCCCTCTCACAACACCTACCATCTTACTTGGGTTTCTCTTACATTGTGCCCATCCATCTTGGCTGGTCCCACACAGCATGTCTTAGTTTCATTTAGTTTGACAATGCTGTGGTCCATGTGATCAGATTGGCTAGTTTACTGTGATTATGGTTTCAGTGTGTCTGCCCTCTGATGCCCTCTCACAACACCTACCATCTTACTTGGGTTTCTCTTACATTGGTTGTGGAGTATCTCTTCACAGCTGCTCCAGCAATGCACAGCCACTGCTCCTTACCTTGGGCGAGAGGTATCTCCTTTGGGCCACCCCTCCTGACCTTGAATGTGGAGTAGCTCCTCTGGGCCCTCCTGTGCCCGTGCAGCCACTGCTTCTTGGATAGGGGTTGCTCCTCTCAGCTGCCGCCCCTGATCTTTGGCTTGGGGTAGCTCCTCTCAGTTGCTCCTGTACCGTCGCAGCCTGGTGCTCTCGGTCACCGCCCCTGATCTTGGGCGAAGGGTAGCTCCTCTCGGCAACACTTCTGCACTGTCTGTCTCAGCCACACTTCTCTGTGGTCGTCTCAGCTGCCACCTCTGATCTCTGACGTGGAGTACGTCCTTTTGGTCGCTCCTGCACTGTCGCAGCCTGTCGCTCTTGGTCGCTGCCCTTGACCTTGGCTGATGGATAGCTGCTCTGGGCCACGCTTCTGCAGGTTCCATTGCAGCTGGCATGGTTCTGCATGGCCTGTCACAGCCGGCCCTAGTGCCACCTCGGTTCAGTTCAGTTCAGTTACTTAGTCATGTCTGACTCTTTGCAACCCTATGAATCACAGCATGCCAGGCCTCCCTGTCCAACTCCTGGAGTTCACTCAAGCTCATGTCCATCGAGTCCATGATGCCATCCACCCATCTCATTCTCTGCCGTCCCCTTCTCTTCCTGCCCCCAATCCCTCCGAGCATCAGGGTATTTTCCA
>SJYT01032126.1:424675-443695 GCA_006410635.1 Cephalophus harveyi | reverse complement strand
AAAAAAAAAAGTCTGACACTGTTTCCACTGTTTCTCCATCTATTTCCCATGAAGTGATGGGACCGGATGCCATGATCTTCGTTTTCTGAATGTTGAGCTTTAAGCCAACTTTTTCACTCTCCTCTTTTACTTTAATGAATCATTTGGATAATTTCCTGTATGGTTTGCAATGAATAAACTCACTCCAATTACCTGCCATGTTTGTGGAAAAGTCTAATATTCTAAAAATGACCAAACAAAATAACTCAGCAGAAGCCTCATAGATCAGGGAAGAAAATAGCATGAATGTGATTTATCTCCTTTTAGCCACAAGATAAAATGCAATTTAACAATGAATTAGCAAAATTTAGGTAGCAGAAGAAGATATAGGACATAATTATTAGATGAAGTCAACATTAGCAGAAACACCAAATTGGCCAAGTTCACTTGGTTCAATGGAAATAATAAGTAAGAAGACAGCTTCAAAAGATCATGCGTAGGAAGAGACTTTTATACCTGATTAGTTATGGAGGGAGGTACAAAGGAGTGTCAGTCCCACAGCCACCACCACCCTTAATTCACATATGAATTTATGTCTTACTTTTGTGTAGTAGGCAGAAGAATGGTCGCCCTGAACACAACTTCACTTCACTTCACTTCACTTCAAAGATGTCCATATCTGAATCTCTGAAACCTGTGAATATGTTATTTTGCATGGCAAAAGGGGACTTTGCAGCTGCAATTAAGCATTTTGATGTGGGAAATTAGCCTGGATTATACAGTTGCATCTAATGTAATCAAAAATGTCCTTGTAAAAGGGTGATAAATGGGTAACAGCCAGAGAAAATGTGATTGTGAAAACAGAGGTTCACCATCAGAAAAATATTTGAAAATACATATTATACTAGCTTCCCTGCTGGTTCAGGCAGTAAAGCATCTGTCTGCAATGCAGGAGACCTGGGTTCAATCCCTGGGTTGGGAAGATCCTCTGGAGAAGGAAATGGCAGCCCACTCCAGTACTCTAGCCTGGAAAACCTCATGGATAGAGAAGCCTGGTAGGACAGGACTGAACCACTTCACTTTCATTTTCATTATACTAGCTTTGAAGATAGAGGAAGGGTGTCACAAGCTATGGTACACAGGTATCCTTTGGAAGCTGAAAAAGGCAAGGTAATGGACTCTCCCAGAGCCTCCAGAGAAAGCACAGCTGGACCTATACTTTCATTTCAGCCCAGTGAAATCCATTTCTGACTTCTGACCTCCAGGCTTGTAAAATAATAAATCTGTATTGTTTTAAGTTACCAAATTTGTGGTAACTCCTTATAGCAGCAATAGGAAATGAATACACCTTGTTTCTCCAACCACTCATTCATTCCTGTAACAATTGATCCAAAACATAGCAACAAGTTAACCTATCTAAAAAGTCATTTTTATCATAACACTTCTCTGTTCAAAATCTTCAGTGATCCCTCAATTCTCGATTGAAAAAATTCACTTCCAGGTTGGAAGTCTTAAAACTTCTCACCATTCTGGGGAAGTATTTCCATTAAAAAAAATTTTTCATTGAGGTGAAAACTTACATTTTAAGAGTACAATATATTATTGCTGATTACATATACAATATTTTACATCAGATCTTCAGAAGTTATTTATCTTATTTAACAGAAATTTAATGTTGGTTAGAGTTTCCCTTTTCCTTCTCTCCATAGTCCCTGGGAAACAACATTCCAGCCTGTGAGTTTATAAATTTGACTACTTTAAATACCTTCCATCTCTCCTTTGCCTTGTGCTTCTCTTCTTTTCTCAGCTATTTGTAAGAAGAAAAGGAAAAATATATAAAAGTGGTCAATGCAAAGAAATAGAGGAAACAATAGAAAGCAAAAGACTAGAGATCTCCAAGAAAATTAGAGATAACAAGGGAACATGTCATGAAAGATAGGCACCATAAAAGACAGAAACGCTATGGACCTAACAGAAACAGAAGATATTAAGAAGAGGCGGCAAGAATACACAGAACTATACAAAAAAGATCTTCATGACCCAGATAACTATGCTATGATCACTCACCTAGAGCCAGACATCCTGGAATGCGAAGTCATGTGGGCCTTAGGAAGCATCACCAGGAACAAAGCTAGTTGCCGGAGTCCAGCTCCAGCAGCCAGGGATTCAGCCTGAAGGGGTGGGCGGTGTCGGCGAGAGAAACTGAGGCAGCCTCTCAGTTTTCTTGGACTGCCTGTTTATTTCAAGCTTATGATTCTCTTTTACACTTTTACAAAAGCATTAAGTCAGAGGTTTGATATTTTTAGTTCCCATTGACCCAGATTTATTTTTCCCCCAAAATCATTGTTGCCCCTCAAAAGGAGTTCCTTCCTCAGCAATTCTCTTATCTACTTCTTTTCACATGTCCTTGTGAATACACTGTAACTCATGCTAATGTCTGGGCTGCATACCACATTCCTCAGTTTATTTCTTACCTTTCTAAGTCCTGTTTGCCCCTAGTATCCTAAGTTCACTATTTCTTAGAAAGGGCTTCTAGCTAATAATATCTCTAAAGTCCCTAATTTTTATAAGCTATAGTAAAATATTGTAACATTACAGCAATCCTTAAATCTTTAGCTTCTAACTATTTTAATTATTCCTAAACCCTAAATTCAGCAAACTCCTTTGCTATAAACACTTTTTTCACAAATTGGCTTCAGATAGGAATCCCTCCCATGGTCTCAAGCTGTGGCCTCTGTGCTCACCCTGGAACACTTTTTTGTAAAAGTCCTTGAACAAATGTCAGTGATTAACTTTATGAATTATTCTTTGAGCACAGCTGCAGAAGGCTTTATGCCTTCTCCTGCTCCTCTCAAAAACAATAAGCACATTAATAGTCTCTTCAGTCAACTCAGCCAAGGAAAGGAAAAAACAAGTCAGAATCACAAAACCTAACTCCTTCATTCCGGGTCCGTGCCTATGGAATAAAGGGAGGGGGTTTAGGGCCGTGACTTTATTTTGTCAGTAATGCCTAACGTGGCTCCCGACAGCTAGTGGAGGTAATGGAAATCCAGTTGAACTATTTCAAATCCTAAAAGATGATTCAGTAAAAGTGCTGCACTCAATATGCCAGCAAATTTGGAAAACACAGCACTGGTCACGGGACTGAAAAAACTCACTTTTCATTCCAATCTCAAAGAAAGGCAATGCCAAAGAATGCTCACACTACCACACAATTGCACTCATCTCACACACTAGCAAAGTAATGCTCAAAATTCTCCAAGCCAGGCTTCAACAATATGTAAACTGTGATCTACCAGATGTTCAAGTTGGATTTAGAAAAGGCAGAGGAACCAGAGACCAAATTGCCAACATCTGCTGAATCATCAAAAAAGCAAGAGAGTTCCAGAAAAACATCTATTTCTGCTTTATTGACTATGCCAAAGCCTTTGACTGTGTGGATCCCAATAAACTGTGGAAAATTCTGAAAGAGATGGGACTACCAGACCACCTGCCCTGCCTCCTGAAAAATCTGTATGCAGGTCAAGAAGCAACAGTTAGAATTGGACATGGAACAACAGACTGGTTCCATATAGGAAAAGGAGTATGTCAAGGCTGTATATTGTCACCATGCTTATTGAACTTATATGCAGAGTACATTATGTGAAATGGTGGGCTGGATGAAGCACAAGCTGGAGTCAAGATTGCCAGAAGAAATAGCAATAACCTCACATATGCAGATGACACCACCCTTATGGCAGAAAGCAAAGAGGAACTAAAGAACCTCTTGATGAAACTGAAAAAGGAGAGTAAAAAAGCTGGCTTAAAACTCAACATTCAAAAAACTAAGACCATGACACCCGGTCCAATCACTTCTTGGCCAATAGATGGGGAAGCAGTGGAAACAGTGACAGACTTTACTTTCTTGGGCTCCAGAATCACTGCAGATGGTGACTGCAGGCATGAAATTAAAAGACATTTCTCCTTGGAAGGAAAGTTATGACCAATCTAGACAGCTTATTAAAAAGCAGAGACATTACTTTGTCAACAAAGGTCCATCTGTCAGAGTTATGGTTTTTCCAGTGATTGTGCCTGGATGTAAGAGTTGGACCACAAACAAAGCTAAGCACTGAAGAATTGATGCTTTTGAACTGTAGTGTTGGAGAAGACTCTTGAGAGTCCCTTGGACAGCAAGAAGATCAACCAAGTCCAACCTAAAGGAAATTAGTCGTGAATGTTCATTGGAAGGACAGACGCTGAAGCTGAAGCTCTAGTACTTGGGCCACCTGATGCAAAGCACTTACTCTTTGGAAAAGATCCTGATGCTGGGAAAGATTGAAGGCAGGAGGAGAAGGGGACAACAGAGAATGAGATGGTTAGATGGCATCACCAACTCGATGGACATGAGTTTGAGCAAGTTCTGGGAGTTGGTGATGGACAAGGAGGCCTGATATACTGTAGTCCATGGAGTCACAAAGAGTCAAACACAACTGAGCATCTGAACTGAACCAGTTTTAAATACCTAATATAAGTGGAATTATGTAGTGTTTGTTTTTCTGTGTCTGGTTATTTCATTTAGGTTAATATCCTCAAAGTTCATTCATATTGTCAAATATCACAAAATTTCCTCCCTTTTAAAGGCTGAATGTTATTTCATGGTATGTATATACCACATTGGCTGTATCCATAATTCTCTCTATACACATTTAGTTTGTTTCCACATCTTAAGTCTTTCTAGTAGTTCTTCAATGAGCATATGTGTGCTATTATTTCTTTGAAACCTTGCTTTAAATTCTTTTATATATTATATGTACAGACATACACAGAGTGAAGCAAGCATTGCTGGATCATATAATCATTCTAATTGTAATTTTTTGAGGAATCTTAATACCATTTTCAATAGCAGTTGCACCATTTTGCTTTCCCACTAACAATGTTCAAGTGTTTCTCCACATTCCTGCCAAAACTTTGTCTTTTGTTTTTTTGATGATAGCAATTCTGGCAGGTATAAGTAGGTATATCTTTGTAGTTTTGGTTTACATTTTGTTGATAATTAATGAAGACCATTTTTTCAAATATCTATTGGCCGTCTGTGTGCCTTCTCTGGAGAAGAGTCCATTCAAGTTCTTAGACCATTTTTTAAATCAGACTAATAGATTTTTCTGTTATTGAGTTGCAAGAATTCCTCAAAGGATTAACCTTTTATTAAATATTTTCTCCCAGTCTATAGGCTGACTTTCCACTCGTTTCTCTTGCTGAGCAGCCTTTTAGTTTGATGTAGCCCCATTTTTTAATTTTCACTTTTATTACCTGTGCTTTTGGTATCATAACCAAGAATCAGTACCAAGATCAATGTCAGGAAGATTTCTCCCTATGTTTTCTTCTAGGAGTATTACAGTTTCAGGTCTTATGTTTTACTCCTACTTTAACCCCCTTTTCACTGATTTTCTGCTGTATCTTGTTAAAATAAAGATCCAATTTCATTATTTTATGTGTGGATAAGTGGCACTAGTGGTAAAGAACCCACCTGCCAAAGCAGGAGACATAAGGGACACAGGTTCGATCCCTGGATTGGGAAGATCCCCTGGGGGAGGAAATGGCAACCTACTCCAGTATTTTTGTCTGGAGAATCCCATGGACAGAACAGCCTGGTGTGTTACAGTCCATAGGGTCACAGAAATTTGGACACAACTGAAGCAATTTAGCATGCATGCATGCATCCACTTTTCACAACACTGCTTGTTGAAGAGACTTTTATCTCCCCAATATGTATTCTTGGCACCCTTGTCAAAAATCAATTGGCCATACACTTATAGACATCCTTCTGGACTCTATTCTGTTCTATTGGTCTATATGACTGTCATTATGCTACTATCATGCTGTTGTGGTTACTGTATTCATAATATATTTTAAATCAGGTAGTATGATGTCTCCAGGTTTGCTCTTTCTCAGGTTTGATTTGGCTGTTCTTGGGCTTTTGTGGTTTCATGTGAATGCCCACAGCTAACATCATACTCAATGGTCAAAATCTGAAATATTTTTTTCTAACATCAAGAATAAGGCAAGAATGTGCACCCTGGACACTTCTATTTAATACTGGAAGGTTTAGCCCCAGAAATTAGACCAAAAAGAAAAAAAAAAAAAAAACTTAAAGGTATCCAAATTTAAAGAATTAAAACTATCCCTGCTTGAAGATAGCTTGTAGATATCCCGCTTGTCATCTTATATATGATCTTATATACAGAAATCCTTAGACTTCTTTAGAAAAAGACTGTGACAACTAACGAATTCAGTAAAGTTGCAGGACACAAAATCAACATACAAAAATTGTTTCTATACATTAGCTACAAACTATCTGGAAAGGAAATTTGGAAAACAATCCCATTTACAATAGTACCAAAAAGAATGAAATACTTAGAATAAACTTAACTCAGGAGATGAGAGATTTATATACTACAAAACACTGATGAAAGAAATCAAAGAAGGCACAAATGGAAAGGCATCAAATTAGAAGACTTAAAATTGTTCAGATATCCAAGCTACCCAAAGATATCTACAGACTCAATTCAACCCCTATCAAAATCCCAAAGTCATTTTCTCTTTTTTTTTTTTTTTTTTTTGCAGAAATGGAAGTCATATCTGTTAACACTATCACCAACCACCCTCCCAAATTTAGGCTTCAGTACTGATTTGCACAAATCTTTATTCTAGCTAAACTAAGAAAGAAAAATCAATGTCTGTCTTCTTTAAGCTATCTGTTATATACAAGAGTATGTCATCCTAACTAGTACAATTGTCATACCTATAGCTGCTTTATAACCAGTTTATATCAGCATAACCATGCTGAATATTAAATTAGGAAATTCTATTATATGGGTTATTGAGACAAGTTCTACCTAAAAATGCTGTATAGTAGTAGCAGAGGCAGGAAATTCACCCTGTGAGTTTTGCTGGTACAAACTTAGGCAATCCCCCGATGTATTGCTGAGTGGACAAAACTAGTATTAGCAATAGTGTCAGAGTCATGCTCTGGGCCCACCTGCCATTTTGGAGGAGCCCAACATTTGCTGAGGCAAAATAGTAGAGCATACAAGAGGTGTTATAGCGCTGGTGACTTTTGTAAATTCAGACTCTCCACACATACAGACAGAGTAGCCAGTCACCTCTGAGATGCTAAAGGTTAAGGTGCCAGAAATATTCACTATCCTTTTAATTAAAAATTCATTGAAATGAACATGCTTCCCAGAATCAAATCAGACCAGAGCAACATTTAGTCAGTAAAAGCTATGACAAACAAAAGATCAACAACTGATTGAAAATTATTAAACTAGATGAATAATTTATCTGAGTAAATAAGCAGTTGCATAATCTTATACATTTTAACTTAGAGAATAAAAAGAATTTTAAATGTGTTTTACTTATTTATTAATTTATACTGCCATAGCGGCTGTAGCATATTTTGAATATTACCACAAATATTCTCAGATAGAAGCAAATCTTATACAGTTAGAATCTTGTAAAAGGAGCTGCTTTTCTACTTTTCAGACACTGAACACCAAATTCTTGACTATGATTACCACATAGTACCTATCCAGTGATGGTTTACCTATCTGTAAAAATACCTGAGAGGTAGTTCACTTTGGGACATCATATATTTTAAAAGAAGACACTCATGGGGAAATGACATCACTAAGAATAAGGAAACACGTGCAATAAGTAAAGAACTATAAAGATATCACAATAAACTACAAAACTCTGATCAACATTTACTCATAACCCATCTTTAGCAGGACG
The DNA here is from genome assembly GCA_006410635.1 of Cephalophus harveyi. Lineage (NCBI taxonomy): Eukaryota > Metazoa > Chordata > Mammalia > Artiodactyla > Bovidae > Cephalophus > Cephalophus harveyi. The sequence goes on along the minus strand of SJYT01032126.1, from coordinate 435,943 downwards.
CTGGTGACATCATTACATTAGCTGGCTATTGGTAAGGGAAGTGTGTCTCTTCTAGCCTGTCTACTATTTTTATTTCACCATAATGATTCTTATCAGTTAACTTATTCTTATCAGATAACTGATAATGATCAGGTGTCACCATAACTGATCTTCCTTCACATTTTAAATCTTAATGATTAATTTTGGAGCTTGTTCAACTTATTGTATCAAGGACTTAATAATAATGGAAGAGAATTCTGTCTCCTCTCCATTGTTTTTTTGTCAAACTTGGTTAGAGAGTCTTTGTCTATTGTATCTTTTAAGATTTTTCTTTCTCTCAATTATGATCTGCATAATTGTTACCCCCAGTTACTAAGAGCAGTGGTTCTCAAATATGGCCCACTGCACCAGAATCACTAGAGAATTTGTTAAAAATTCATATTTCAAACCATACTCTCATAAAATATTGTAGGTGGGGCTTAGAAAACTAGTTTAGTAAGAGTCCAGGGCTTCCCTGGTAGCTCAGATGGTAAAGAATCTGCCTGCAATGCAGAAGACCCAGGTTCAATCCCAGGGTCAGGAAGATCCCCTGGAGAAGGGAATGGCAACCCACTCTAGTATTCTTGCCTGAATTCCATGGACAGAGGAGCCTGGTGGGCTAAAGCCCATGAGATTTCAAAGTGGGACATGACTGAATGACTCACTTTCATTTTTCACAAATGTCCGGACTCATAAACAAAAGCACAGTCAGTTTTGGGAAACTCATTAGAGCAAATTCACCCTTGCTACCTGGTAAGGCTGAACCACTGCTCTTTTTATCTTTCTTAAGTTCTTTGGGTTATTCTTGTTACTACAACTGACAGATAAAATGGGAAAGGATCCAAAAATCTCATTCTGAATTTTGATAAATAGATGTATTTTCTAGAATGAAACATGACACTAATTCAATCTGGAAAAATTTAATCTCTAAGAGGCAGAAATTTTTATTCCATGTTTCTTCCTCAGAAATATCATCATACCTTCTGTGGTGCAATTACTTTATATTTTATGTTTATTCTCAGGTAACTGACTTACATAACTAAGGGAAAGAACAATGGAAAACTATTTAGGAAAACTGTTAAATAACCAAATTAAAGCATGAAGTATGATGTCCAAGCACTGATGAGGGCAGTGATCCTTAGACAGAAGCAAAAGGGAAAGTTTTTAATTCTAACCAAATTTGAGCAGTCAGGTGTGGAATCTGGGGTCATAGCGGGGAACGGGTCAGGAACCCAACAAGTCCTGCAAAGTAGGTCTTAAAACAGAAGTGTGAGGTCAGAAGAAACAGGAAAGAGTTAAGTCCATGGTTTTAGGCAAGTTTGGAGAGTTCTGCAAAATCTTGAAGGTGAAGGCAGGTACAGAATCCAACAGCTTAGAGAATTTGAAGCCGCAGAATTCATGGGTAAGAAGCAGTAAAGAAGCTCTGAGCCTAAGGCAGTGAGTGATTTTTTCTGCTCATGTCATTTTCTACCTCCTGTTGGATACACGTGGCCCTGAGCCCATAGGTATATAATCACTGACAGACGCTCACAGACCCAAAGGTACAATATGTACCCAATTGAAGTAAGGGCAGAAGTGTGACAATTACTGGTTGCTTTTAGATGTTAAAAGTGCCCAGTAGGCAATTTATTCTACTGTTTATTCATTCCTCCCCTCTACCTCACAATGTACAAAGGCAAGCTCTGGTCCCAGCATGCTGTATGTTTACAGTGCATAAAAGATCTCAGAAAATCTTCCATCTCAAATCTTTCAGGCAGCTTAATTCCTCATAGTCAAGGCTATGGTTTTTCCTGTGGTCATGTATGGATGTGAGAGTTGGACTGTGAAGAAGGCTGATCGCCGAAGAATTGATGCTTTTGAAGTGTGGTGTTGGAGAAGACTCTTGAGAGTCCCTTGGACTGCAAGGAGATCCAACCAGTCCATTCTAAAGGAGATCAACCCTGGGATTTCTTTGGAAGGAATGATGCTAAAGCTGAAACTCCAGTACTTTGGCCACCTCATGCGAAGAGTTGACTCATTGGAAAAGACTCTGATGCTGGGAGTGATTGGGGGCGGGAGGAGAAGGGGACGACCGAGGATGAGATGGCTGGATGGCATCACTGACTCGATGGATGTGAGTCTGAGTGATCTCCGAGAGATGGTGATGAACAGGGAGGCCTGGCGTGCTGCAATTCATGGGGTCGCAAAGAGTCGGACACGACTGAGCGACTGAACTGAACTGAACTGTTAAATAACCAAATTAAAGCATGAAGTATGATGTCCAAGCACTGATGAGGGCAGTGATCCTTAGACAGAAGCAAAAGGGAAAGTTTTTAATTCTAACCAAATTTGAGCAGTCAGGTGTGGAATCTGGGGTCATAGCGGGGAACGGGTCAGGAACCCAACAAGTCCTGCAAAGTAGGTCTTAAAACAGAAGTGTGAGGTCAGAAGAAACAGGAAAGAGTTAAGTCCATGGTTTTAGGCAAGTTTGGAGAGCTCTGCAAAATCTTGAAGGTGAAGGCAGGTACAGAATCCAACAGCTTAGAGAATTTGAAGCCGCAGAATTCATGGGTAAGAAGCAGTAAAGAAGCTCTGAGCCTAAGGCAGTGAGTGATTTTTTCTGCTCATGTCATTTTCTACCTCCTGTTGGATACACGTGGCCCTGAGCCCATAGGTATATAATCACTGACAGACGCTCACAGACCCAAAGGTACAATATGTACCCAATTGAAGTAAGGGCAGAAGTGTGACAATTACTGGTTGCTTTTAAATGTTAAAAGTGCCCAGTAGGCAATTTATTCTACTGTTTATTCATTCCTCCCCTCTACCTCACAATGTACAAAGGCAAGCTCTGGTCCCAGCATGCTGTATGTTTACAGTGCATAAAAGATCTCAGAAAATCTTCCATCTCAAATCTTTCAGGCAGCTTAATTCCTCATTAGCTTTCATAAAGTCTAATTCAGTACGTCAAACTCTGTTGTAGAAATTAAAATAGTATAACTAGTGAAAGATTCTTTATATCCACTTGAACAAGAAAATTGAAGTTGCTGGTGGGAGGCATGGAGTACTCAACCTTTACAACAATGTAGAATTAAAAAAAAAGAAAAATTTTAGTGTGATATTGTGTAACTCATTGAATACATCTAGGCGTCAGTGTCTTCCATTGTAAAATCAAAGAGGCTAGCACCACCTAGAATATTTCATGATATTGTGATGAGGTCAAAGTAAGTTAACATACAAAAAAGTATCTGTGAAGAAAAACACTATTATTATTAATTTTATTAATTAAAGGCTTCCCTGGTAGCTCAGATGGTAAAGCGTCTGCCTGCAGTGTGAGAGATGCGGGTTCGATCCCTGGGTTGGAAGGATCCCCTGGAGAAGTAAATAGCAACCCACTCCAGTACTCTTGCCTGGAAAATTCCAAGGACTGAGATGCTCCTCAGAGTCTGGTAGGCTACAGTCCATGGGGTCGCAAAGAGTCGGAAACGACTGAGCAACTTCACTTCACTTTATTAATTATATTCATTATGTCTTTGGCCAGTATCTTATTTTTGGCTAAACATATTTACAGGAGTATCCAATTGCAAATATGCACATATTGATAACACAGAGAGCAAAAAAATTCATAAAAATGAACAAAAGTTTAAGTTTTGCAATTTTTAAAAAGAGGACAATAAGAACCAGGACAGGAGAAAATACAGTCAAGATTTAACACTGCTTCTTATTTTCATATGTATTTTCTTCTTTTTAATTGCACAAAAACATTAGAAAAAATTTTAAGTAGTGGTAAATATGATACCAATTGCTATTTGTATCTAAGTACATGGTCGCTTTGCTTTTGATAAGCAAATTCCCAAGGAACATAAGGAGATAGAAGTAAAACATGATAAAGAACCATATCATTCCTGCTAGACCTCTATTCCCGGAGAAGGCAATGGCACTCCACTCCAGTACGCTTGCCTGGAAAATCCCACGGATGGAGGAGCCTGGTAGGCTGCAGTCCATGGGGTCACTAAGAGTCGGACACGACTGAGCGACTTCACTTTCACTTCTCACTTTCATACATTGGAGAAGGAAATGGCAGCCCACTCCAGTGTTCTTGCCTGGAGAATCCCAGGGACGGGGGAGCCTGGTGGGCTACCGTCTATGGGGTCGCACAGAGTCAGACACGACTGAAGCGACTTAGCAGCAGCAGCAGACCTCTATTCCACACTCCCAGCTTAGGATTCTATTGAACTAGTGTGAGCCTTGAGAAGAACCTTTTCTGCCATATCCAAATGATTCTGAGAGGCTCAGAACCAAAGATAGGTTGAAAGACTTTCCTTATTTCTATATCTATGGTCAAACAAGTCTCCATATTCTTACCTTCTTACCTCTGCAATGCAGGGGAAAACCAAGTACAAATAAAGAGAGAAGCTAGAGAATTAGTGCCAGCGCCTTGAGTAGAGCAGGTGTAGTCTACACACTCAGACACACTCAGTGCTTCCACAAGCAGAGATGTAGCTCACATGTAGGAAAAATAAAAATTAAACTGAGAAATGAGAGCTGAAAGTGCTCAATCCTTAGCCTTTTCTAAACTCTATTTGCTGCACTATTGATACTCCATATAAAATAGATAACTATGAGAACATATGATATAGCACAGGGAATTGTACTTAATGCACTTTGGTGACCTGAATGGGAAGGAAGTCCAAAGGGAGGGGATATATGCACGTGTGACTGATTCATTTTGCTATGCAGTAGAAACTAATACAACATTGTAAAGCAAATATACGGCAATAAAAACTAATTAATAAAAAAGTTCATTAAGGACTGTCACTTGAAAAACAGGTGCAATGAGCCCACCTGTAAAATTAGTTTATATGCATATCTCTCTGGTAATAATAAAAACAAATTGGGCATTTAGGCACTGGCTATTCATTTTTTGTAGATATGCTTCTCTTTTATAATTAAAAAAATTTTTTTCTGTGCATTAAAAATCTAAATGCTGTAAGTAAAAAGAATACATATTGATATACATAAAATTCTGCACCTGAATATATATATCTTCTTTAAGTGTTCATGAAATAGCCATAAAAATTGATTATGTGTTCAACCTCTAAGGAAATTTCAATAAATACCAAAATTTAGAAAGAATACAGATAACATTCTCTAATAATGACACAACCAAGAACAAAAATTTCTCCAACTAGCATGTTACACTAGTGCTTCTCATCAATACTTCTGTTATTTCTAGTTTTTTTCATTCCATGATGCAACAGGATTGCGTTTCCCTATACCCTTGAATGTAGGCATAATGTTGTGACTTGAATTAGCCAATTAAGTATTTAAGGTGCTATTCTCTATTCCTCTCCAACATGTGCTGCAGTGACTGGCAACATTTCAGATGGTTCTGAGTGAGCATTAATAGAGCACAGCCCTTGACTGACCCTACTGACTATGAAGTTAGTGCTAATCTATTCTGAATTGACAGAAACAAACCTTGGATTAAGTTTAAAAGTCCAAATTAAAATTATAGAATATATACAGAAAAAAGATAACAAAAACACTGTATATCGAAAGCTATGAAAACACACTTTGCTGAAAGCTATGCTTTAAGTACACATAGAACAGTTTAAGAAGAGCCTGTCTTCTATAGTATTGCCATTAATGTGCTGCTGCTGCTGCTGCTAAGTCGTTTCAGTCGTGTCCGACTCTGTGAAACCCCAGAGACGGCAGCCCACCAGGCTCCCCCACGCCTGGGATTCTCCAGGCAAGAACACTGGAGTGGGTTGCCATTTCCTTCTCCACTGCATGAAAGTGAAAAGTGAAAGTGAAGTTGCTCAGTCGTGCCCAACTCCTAGCAACCCCATGGACTGCAGCCTACCAGGCTCCTCCATCCATGGGATTTTCCAGGCAAGAATACTGAAGTGGGGTGCCATTGCCTTCTCCGGCCATTAATGTGACCCAGTTGCAAAACTCGAACTATCCCTACCTCTTCCAAAATTCACATTTCCAGGATTTAAAATCCAATTGGTCCAGCTTCAGGCAGTTATATAACCAAAACTGTCGGACTCAATAGCGCAGGCACGGCCTCATAAGCTTTTAAAGCCCTCCACTGTGTTCCAAGGCCATTTCCAGAGGAGGAAAATTATTATTATATTACATTTCACCACTAGGCCACCTGCTGCCTACAATGACTCAACAGTCTAGAGTCTGGACTTGGCAAACAGTGGCACCAAAACAGAGCTGCTAGCTGGAAGATTACTACATGATGTTCAGTCGTCTTCCATGAGAAAATCCTTAGCATTAGTTATCCATGACAGGGTTATCAGTTGAATATGAAAGTAAAAAACATACATGGGAAAATGTATGTTCTAAGCCACTTTCTGCCAAAACTGTCAGGAATTCTAAACTGCTGCTACTGCTGCTAAGTCACTTCAGTCGTGTCCGACTCTGTGTGACCCCATAGACGGCAGCCCACCAGGCTTCCCCGTCCCTGGGATTCTCCAGGCAAGAACACTGGAGTGGGTTGTCATTTCCTTCTTCAATGCAAGAAAGTGAAAAGTGAAAGTGAAGTCGCTCAGTCGTGTCCGACCCTCAGCGACCCCATGGACTGCAGCCTTCCAGGCTCCTCCATCCATGGGATTTTCCAGGCAAGAGTACTGGAGTGGGGTGCCATTGCCTTCTCCGATTCTAAACTGAGAGTCTATAAACTGATCAAGCTCAATTATAATTCTATGTACATTCCATGTGAAGAGACATTGTGTTTGTAGAGATAAATATAAATAAACTGCATTTCTATGAATTAATCAGGTAGGTTTCTTTGTCCCAGCTTTGTTTGGCATGATTGCATGTCCTAACTCCCACAATCACCACAAAATCTGGCACAGGTTTTCCAAGCTTTCTTTCTTGTCCTCTCCATCCAGAGCATTTGCTGACTTGACTCTTGCCTTTGATGGGACAAAAGCCAATTTAATTCAGCAAGGCCCACTCTTAAAGCAGCTTCCAGAGCAGAATATGTACTCCAAAAGGAATCATGGGCATCACCAGTCCCTCTTCAGCAGCAAGAGCAGGGGGAGAAAGATCATCCAGATGGTTATGCTGGAAGTCTTTTCTCTCTTCTGGACCTACCCAGGGATGGATTTCTGATCAAATGAATGCTAGTGGACCCCTTTCAAGGCATTAAATGTAATTAGTTGTTAATTATTATCGTTTAAGTACTCTGCCGAGTGGCTATCAGGGCACCATCTGGACAGTTCATCACATTCACTGGGGAAACCCTGAAATCTCCATCCAAAAATGTGTGTCACTTGAAGACATTTACAATACTTGTCAAAAATCCTTGTATCCAGTGGGAAACTTGTTCACAGATGGCTGATATTAAAGACAGAAATGCTCTTTCTGTGGGTCAAAATTCCACTTTATAGTATTTGTACTTTAAAAGATCCAGTTTTGAGTGAGGATAAAAAGTAGCATGTTTTCTTACATCTTTAACAATACTGTCTATCATTCGTTGCATGTGGTTGCAAACAACAGAAAATGACATCATAATCTGAAGCAGCACGAGAATTTATTGGAATGATATTAGAAGACTGGAGGGCCAAAACTTGACAGGTACCAAGTGAGTTCTGGAGGGCTATGCGGAAGATAACCAGGGAAGGCCACAAAGCTGTCATCATCTTATGATGACAATCCTATATCATATAAGATAGCATCACATTATGCTATCAAGTGCTCAAGATTCAAACTCCTACAAGATAACATCTGTTGGCCAAGCCTGTTTTATCGGTATAAAAAGATGAAGGAGTCGTATCTCCTTCAGTTCATACAGTAGGAGATGAGTATTGCCTTCAGGTAAAAGGTCTCCAAATTAATATGACAGTACAATTATAAGCTTACCTAGAAGGTCAACATCCCCAAATGGCAAATATAAACTAAATTATTTTATCACATATCAAACACCTCTTTGACAGCTAAAAATGAAACCTGTTTTACAATTATATTTGGGAAATGATACAACCATTAACCAAATTTATATGCACATTCTACTAAGAGGTTATTATAGGGAAATATTGGGAATTGTAGACGAAGTACTTTCCTTGGCTTTTAAGACTAATATCAAAAAGAAAAAAAATGCTCTTCTCCAAGATAAAATACTGGCCTCAGTTGGCCATTTTTCAAAACCTAATGGTATTTTTAAAGGTTCATTAATTTTTGTATTTATTTATTGCATAAGCATCTATTAAATTACTTTTGTGTCACCATATAAGGTGATGGTGGATGGACACAAAATAGTATTTAGTACTATCTCTACTTAGTCTAACTGGGAAACTAACATATATCAATCCAAAACAATTAGTAAACAAGATAATATGAATAACATACTTGGACGAAAGTCATTTAAAATTATATATATTCTCAAACAAGGACCTATTCATAGCACAGGGAACTGTATTCAATATCTTACAATAACCTCTAATGGAAAGAACACCAAAGGCAGAACGCCAAAGAGTTGATGCCTTTGAACTGTGGCGCTGGAGAAGACTCCTGAAAGTCCCTTGGACAGCAAGGAGATAAAACCAGTCAATCTTAAGGGAAATCAGCCCTGTATATTCACTGGAAGGACTGATGCTGAAGCTCCACTATTTTGGTCACGTGAAGCAAACAGTTGACACACTGGAAAAGTCCCTGATGCTGGGAAAGATTGAGGGCAGAAGGAGAAGAGGACATCAGGGGATGAGCTGGCTGGATGGCATCACTGATGCAATGAACATGAACTTCAGCAAACTCTGGGAGATGGTGAGGGACAGAGGTTAACTGGACAACTAAATAACAATAACAAAAATAATGGGAAAGAATCTAATATACATATAACCAAATCAATTTGCTGCACACCTGAAACATCAAAAGTCAACTATACTTCAGCAAATTAAAAAACTGAAGACAAAGAAAAACACTATATATCCTGATGCTTACTTAATACTCAATTTTTGACAGGGTCTGGAAAATAGATATGGCAGGAAAGCCAATTTTGTCCTTCCCATCCACTATGTAATATGCCCAGGTGTTACAAATTTGCTCCTTTTACCAGATATGTAGGTATAGTTTAACTAGCTCTAGAAACCTATATGTTCCTTCTATTTCATCCTGTTAACTCTAGTCCATCCTTCCAGATTCAGCTCAGACATACCACCTGTAGGAAGAATTTCCTGATGCACACTTCCCAAATCTTCAACCTGTGTTCTGAACATTCTGTAGCATGTGGTCTTAATGGCACTAAAGCCTAATCACTCAGGAAATTTATCCCCACCCCTGTTCCCCTGCTACTGCTGCTGCTGCTAAGTCGCTTTAGTCGTGTCCGACTCTGTGCGACCCCACAGATGGCAGCCTACTGGGCTCCACCATCCCTGGGATTCCTCAGGCAAGAACACTGGAGTGGGTTGCCATTTCCTTCCCCAATGCATGAAAGTGAAAAGTGAAAGTGAAGTCGCTCAGTCGTGTCTGACTTAGCGACCCCACAGACTGCAGCCTACCAGGCTCCTCTGTCCATGGGAGTTTCCAGGCAAGAGTAGTGGAGTGGGATGCCATTGCCTTCTCCCCTACTTCACTTCATTTCACCTACCTTTTGAAAAGGAGGAAGAGTAACAACGGAGGTCAAGGACCAAGTGGAATTCTTAGGGACACACATGTGACTAGAACCATGAATGATACAGCTGGGGGGCAGGGTGGTGAAGAAAAGGATTGTTAAAAGAATTTGATGAGAAAATGCTGACCTTTAGGGACTTGGCAGGGCCCAGAAGTTCTAATCAAGTTAAATAATGACCCCTCAGTAGATTCCAATGTTTCCCTTCTTTAGCATGCTTAGCTGACTAGTTATCAACTGTACTATAGCAAGACTTGTGGACTGGTATTATTATTGTATCTCAGTGTGGAATAGATAGGTAAGGTTCAGACTCTGCACCTCTATGGCAGAATCAGAGTAACACTGGAAATATGGTAAATATTCCTGCAAAAGAGATGTTATCAGTCATAGTCATCTGTGAATTTAACATAGATTTAATATAAAGACTAAATAGAATAAAACAGGTAAAAAGGCAAAAAGTAAACAGTAAAGTATCACAGAAATGGCAGCTATAAGAAGCAGCTACTCCTCTAGGGTTCTAAGAATTTAGAAGCTTAGAAAAAAGATCCTGAAGACCTAGATACACATCTCCAAGAAGAAGCCACTACCAACTGGCACTGGTACCTCCAGAACTCAGAGGAGGACCCTGGCTGAGCCAGAACTCAGTCCTACAGGAGGGATACCAGCTGGCTAGTGTTGGTAATCTGGAAACATTCAAAGATGTTGGTACAGGAAGTATGAAAAAGAAAATGGAACTTGGAACCACCTACTACTACTGGAACCAAATGCCACATTCTAAATGAAGTACCATTACAAGGATGACTCTGATGGGATTAGGAAACAAAAAAGACAGAGCAAGCCCCATTTCCTCCTTCAGCCTTACAATTTCTCTCTAGCTCCCTGTGTTTATAGTGCCTAATAGGAGCCAGCAGCCAAAAAGGAACTGTAGTTTACAGGGTCCCAACCACAGTGTTACAAAGTCGAAGCTGGGGGATATGAACTTGTCAGTTAATAAGGAAGGCAATGGGCAGGAAATGAGTCTCTCCAGTTAAAGCCCAGTATCAACTCCTCTCCTTTCTGTCCTCTTTTAGATTTTAGATTCTCTTAAGGTTAAGTTTTCAAGACCTCTGAGGATATCTCAGAGATATTACCATGATCCTTAAAATTACACTTTTTTAATCAAACTTCTGAGATGAACCAGCTTGTCCATCCATTAGAGGATAGCCTTTAAGTTGCTTCTAAATTGTCCATTATGGATATTGTCCACATGTCCATTCCCTACATTGCATTGCTGGTTAAAAAAAAATTCATAAACAGTGACTAATTTCTTGCCTCTTTTATCACCCTAAATTCTGAGCCAATTAAAAAAAATTTTTTTAATGTCTTTCTTGATCTTGTCTAGAAATGTAGGAATCCATTCTACTCCAAAAAACGTCTGACCTAGATAAAGAGTTACCACACTGTACAAGGAATAATAAGTCCCATCTCTAGGCAACCATGAGCAGCTGCTGCTGCTGCTGCTAAGTCACTTCAGTCATGTCTGACTCTGTGCAACCCCATAGACGGCAGCCCACCAGGCTCCCCCGTCCCTGGGATTCTCCAGGCAAGAACACTGGAGTGGGTTGCCATTTCCTTCTTCAATGCATGAAAGTGAAAAGTGAAAGTGA
>SJYT01032126.1:405889-424138 GCA_006410635.1 Cephalophus harveyi | reverse complement strand
ATCAGCCCTGGGATTTCTTTGGAAGGAATGATGCTAAAGCTGAAACTCCAGTACTTTGGCCACCTCATGCGAAGAGTTGACTCATTGGAAAAGACTCTGATGCTGGGAGGGATTGGGGGCAGGAGGAGAAGGGGATGACCGAGGATGAGATGGCTGGATGGCATCACTGACTCGATGGATGTGAGTCTCAGTGAACTCCGAGAGATGGTGATGAACAGGGAGGCCTGGCGTGCTGTGATTCATGGGGTCGCAAAGAGTCGGACACGACTGAGCAACTGAACTGAACTGAACTGATTCTTTAAAAAAAAATTTTTTTTAATCTCTGTATACCCTTCTCTAAGCAGCATTAACCAATGCAGACAAAACGAAAGGTAAGTTTTCCAGGAGCCTCATAGGACTGCACTCCAGCTGAGTACCATGCACAATACTATCAGTGAAATAATGATAGATGGTTTTTTCCATTCCTAAGCACAACATTGAGTTAAAATCAACACTGCATGACTCACTTTTAAAACTCTTCTGACAGTTCTACCCTGTAGCTTGGCCTTAAGCCTGTCTTGTCTTTATGGGCTATCAGATTTGTTCAGGGATCCCCAACAAGCAGCAGCCCTCAGCACCTGCAGCTTAGTGGCTCACTACGGAGGAAACATTCTTTCCTGCCTTTGAATCTACTAAAGCAATTTCTCCCCCTCTGATTTTTATAGCTTGTGTCCAGTTGGTCAGCCAAGCATATCTGCAATGAAAGCAAAATCGCTTTGGGGAGGTAACATGGATGCTTAGAGAGAAACAATAAACATATGAAAGAGTCTATACAGTTTATTCTCTCTCAATTTTTGGAAAGTATCTTTCACACTTCCCCTCAGAATTGAGAAGGAGAAGTATAAAATCATTGTTCAACTTGATAAATTAACTTTTACTATGACAACCTTAGGCACTGTGTTAGAGACAGTAAACGAAATAATCTCAAAATTCAAAAAGACTTCTGACAATCCAGTAAGAATAACACACCTCTCTTCTTCATTCAATATTTTATTTTATCCAAGGAGGGATGAGGGTCTATGACCCTTTCCGTTAATTTTGTAAGTGCTCTGTGATTGCTTTAATAGACAGAATACTGCAGAAGTGACACTGTGCCTGTTTCTCAGCCGAGACGTTATGAAACTGACAGATCCACTACCGGTGTTGGAATACTGACTCCTTTTTTTTTTTTTTGAGATGTAATTTACATAAAGCACTGTATAAGTTTCAGGCAGACAAAATGTGTTGATTCGATACATTCATATATTGCAATATGATTAACACCTTAGCATTAGCTAACACTTCTATCACATCATATGACTATCATCTCTTTTTTTGTAGGGAGAACATTTAAAATCTAGTCTGTTAGCAAATTTGAAGTATATAACATAGTATTGCAGACTGCAGTCACAATGCTATGCTCCAGAATTTATTTATCCTCTAGTTGCTAATTTGTACCCTTCAACAACACATTCCCATTTCCCCTCATCACCAGCCCATGGTAACCACCATTCTACTCATTATTTCTATGAGTTCAATTCATTTAGATTTAACACAGAAATGAGAATGCACAACACTGAAATGGTCACTCTTCAAAACTAGGTACAGTGCTGTGTTGGGAAAGCTGGAAAGCTGCATGTAAATCAATGAAGTTAGAACAAATCCTTACACCATACACAAAAATAAACTCAAAATAGATTAAAGACCTAAGTATAAGACATGACACCACAAAACTCCGAGAAGAGAGCACAAGCAAAACATTCTCTGACATATATCGTAGCAATGTTATCTTAGATCAGTCTCTCAAGGTAATAGAAATAAAAGCATAAATAAACAGATGGGACCAAATCAAACTTATATGCTTTCACACAAAAAAAGGAAAACCAAAAACCAAGAAGACAACATACAGACTAGGAGAAAATATTCAGAAATAATGTGACTGAAAAGGGATTAATTTCCAAAATTTACAAGCAACTCATACAACTCAATTACAAAAAAACAAGCAACCCAATTAAAAAAAAAAAAAATCTAGGCAGAAGACCTAAATAGACATTTCTCCAAAGAAGACATACAGGTAGCCAAAAGACATATGAAAAAAAATGGTCAAGTTCAATCATTATTAAAGAAATGCAAGTCAAAGTTATAAATGAGGTACCACCTCATACTGGTAGGGATAGGCATCATCAAAAAGTCTACAAGCGTGGAGAAAAGGGAACCATCTTGTTGGTGAGAATGTAAATTGGTACGCCACTGTGGGAAACAGTATGGATGTTTCTTTAAAAACTAAAACTAAAGTTGCCATATGATCCAGCAATCCCAGTCCTGGGCACACATCCGGAGAAAGCGATAATTCAAAAGACACCTTGGTATAACTGCTGCTACTGCTGCTGCTAAGTCACTTCAGTCGTGTCCGACTCTATGTGACCCCATAGACGGCAGCCCACCAGGCTCCCCCATCCCTGGGATTCTCCAGGCAAGAACCCTGGAGTGGGTTGCCATTTCCTTCTCCAGTGCATGAGAGTGAAAAGTGAAAGGGAAGTCGCTCAGTCATGTCTGACCCTCAGCGACCCCATGGACTGCAGCCTTCCAGGCTCCTCCATCCATGGGATTCTCCAGGCAAGAGTACCGGAGTGGGGTGCCATTGCCTTCTCCACCTTGGTATAACTAGCAACATTATTTACAGTAGCCAAGACATGGAAACAACCTAAATGTACACTGACAGATGAATGGAGAAAGAAGATGTGGTTTGTAAGTACAATAGAATATTACTCAACCATTTAAAGACTAAAAAGCCATTTTCAGCAACATAGATGGACATAGAGATATCATACTAAGTGAAGTAAATCACTCAGAGAAAGACAAATATCTTATGATATCAGTTATATGTGGAATATAAAAAAAATGATACAAATGAACTTATTTACAAAGCAGAAATACACTCACAAATATAGAAAACAAACTTATAGTTACTAAAGCAGAAAGTGGGGGAGGATAAATTAGGAGTTTATACACTGCTGCTGCTGCTGCTGTTGCTAAGTCGCTTCAGTTGTGTCCGACTCTGTGCAAGATGGCAGCCCACCAGGCTCCCCCGTCCCTGAGATTCTCCAGGCAAGAACATTGGAGTGGGTTGCCATTTCCTTCTCCAATGCGTGAAAGTGAAAAGTGAAAGTGAAGTCGCTCAGTCGTGTCCAACTCTTAGCGACCCCATGGACTGCAGCCTACCAGGCTCCTCCGTCCATGGGATTTTCCAGGCAAGAGTATAAAATAGATAAACAACAAGCACCTATATACCATATAGAACAGGGAAGTACATTCAGTAACTTGTAATAACCTAAAATGGAAAAGGATATGAAACTATATATATTATGTCTGAATAACTTTGCTGTACACCAAAAACTAACAAATTTATAATGATAAATCAACTATACTTTAATTTAAAAGAAATGAAAAGAAGAACTGAGGACTCAGAGTAAAATCCTGCTGAGTTCCCAGATAATAGTTGGCATCAACTTGCCAGTCATATGAGTAAGTTATTTTGCAAGTGGATCTCTTGGCCCCAGGGGAGCCTGATTGTTTAAGCTTTATTGGAGCATAGCAGCTTTACAGTGTTGAGCCTGACTACTGACCTACAAAATCATGAGCAAAATAAAACTGCTTTGAGAGAGTCTATTTTGGGATAGTTTAACAGTCAGTAACAAAAAACTGGATAAAAAAGATTTACTGAGCATGGCCCCACCAATCTGAACAAGACTCAATTCCCCCCTCAGTCAGTCTCTCTCATCAGGAAGGTTCAATAAGCCTCTTATCCTTCTCCATCAGAGGGTAGACAAAATGAAAACCACAGTCACAGAAAACTAACCAACCCGATCAGATGGACCACAGCCTTGCCTAATTCAGTGAAACAATGAGCCATGCCATCTAGGGCCACCCAAGATGGACAGGTCATGGTGGAGAGTCCTGACAAAACATGGGTCACTGAAGAAGTGGATGGTAAACCATTCCAGTAGTCTTGTATTGAGAACCCCATAAACAGTATGAAAAGGCAAAAAGATAGCTCCCCAGGTTGGCAAGTGCTCAATATGCTTTCTGGACAATAACTCCAGAAAGAATGAAGAGAAGGAGCCCAAACAAAAACAACACCCAGTTGTGGGTGTGACTGGTGATGGAAGTAAAGCCTGATGCTGTAAAGAGCAATATTGCATGGAATCTGGAATGTTAGGTCCATGAGTCAAAGCAGTTTGGAAGTGGTCAAACAGAAGATGGCAAGAGTGAACATTGACATTTTAGGAATCAGTGAACTAAATAGGACTGGAATGGGTGAATTTAACTCAGATGACCATTATATCTATTACTGCAGGCAAGAATCCCTTAGAAGAAATGGAGTAGCCATCATAGTCAACAAAAGAGTCCAAAATGAAGTACGTGGATGCAATCCCAAAAACGACAGAATGATCTCTGTTCATTACCAAGGAGAACCATTCAACATCACAGTAATCCAAGACTATGCCCTGATCAGTAATGCTGAAGAAGCTGAAGTTGAACAGTACTATGAAGACCTACAAGACCTTCTAGAATTAATACCCCCAAAAAATGCCCTTTTCATTATAAGGGACTGGAATGCAAAATTAGGAATTCAGGCAAGAACACTGGAGTGGGTTGCCATTTCCTTCTCCAATGCATGAAAGTGAAAAGTGAAAGTGAAATCCCTCAGTCGTGTCCGACTCTTTGTGACCCCATGGATTGCAGCCTACCAGGCTCCTCCGTCCATGGGATTTTCCAGGCAACAGTACTGGAGTGGGTTGCCACTGCCTTCTCCATCATTATAGGGGACTGGAATGCAAAAGTAGGAATTCAAGAGATACCTGGAGTAACAGGCACATTTGCCTTGGAGTACAAAATGAAGCAGATCAAAGGCTAACAGAGTTTTGCCAAAAGAATGCACTGGTCATAGCAAACACGCACTTTCAACAACACAGGAGAAAACTTGACACATGGACATCACCAGATGGTCAACACCAAAATCAGACTGATTGTATTCTTTGCAGCCAAAAATGGAGAAGCTCTATACAGTCAGCAAAAACAAGACTGGGAGCTGACTGTGGCTCAGATCATGGATTCCTTATTACCAAATTCACACTTAAATTGAAGAAAGTAGGGAAAACCACTAGACCATTCAGGTAGGGCCTAAATCAATCCCTTATGATTATACAGTGGAAGTGAAAAATAGATTCAAGGGGATTAGATCTGATAGAGTGCCTTAAGGACTACGGACAGAGCTTCATAACATTGTATATGATGCAGGGATCTAAGAAAATAGGGAAAACCACTAGACCATTCAGGTAGGGCCTAAATCAATCCCTTATGATTATACAGTGGAAGTGAAAAATAGATTCAAGGGGATTAGATCTGATAGAGTGCCTTAAGGACTACGGACAGAGCTTCATAACATTGTATATGATGCAGGGATCAAGACCATCCTCAGGAAAAAGAAATGCAAAAAGGCAAAATGGTTGCCTGAGGAGGCCTTACAAATAGCTGTGAAAAGAAAAGTGAAAGGCAAAGGAGAAAAGGAAAGATACATCCATTTGAATGCAGAGTTCCAAAGAATAGTAAGCAGAGATAAGAAAGCCTTCCTCAGTGATCAATGCAAAGAAATAGAGGAAAACAATAGAATGGGAAAGACTAGAGATCTCTTCAAGAAAATTAGAGATACCAAGGGAGTATTTCATGCAAAGATGGGCACAATTAAGGACAGAAATGGTATGGACCTAACAGAAGCAGAAGATATTAAGAAGAGGTGGCAAGAATACACAGAAGTACTATACAAAAAAGAACTTCATGACCCAGATAAACACGATGGTGTGATCACTGAAATACAGCCAGACATCCTGGAAAGTGAAGTCAAGTGGGCCTTAGGAAGCATCACTACAAATAGAGCTAGTGGAAGTGATGGAACTTCAGTTGAGCTATTTCAAATCCTAAAAGATGATGCTGTGCAAGTGATGCACTCAATATGCCAGCAAATTTGGAAAACTCAGCAGTGGCCACAGGACTGGAAAAGGTCAGTATTCATTCCAATCCCAAAGACAGGCAATGCCAAAGAAGGCTCAAACTACTGCACAATTGCACTCATCTCACACGCTAGGAAAGTAATGCTCAAAATTCTCCAAGCCAGGCTTCAGCAATACGTGAACCATGAAATTCCCGAGGTTCAAGCTGGATTTAGAAAAGGCAGAGGAACCAGAGATCAAATTGCCAACATCCACTGGATCAGTGAAAAAATGAGAGAGTTCCAGAAAAACATCTACTTCTGCTTTACTGACTATGCCAAAGTGTTTGAGTGTGAATCACAACAAACTGTGGAAAATTCTGAAAGACATGGGAATACCAGACCACCTGACCTGCGTCCTGAAGAATCTGTATGCAGGTCAGGAGGCAACAGTTAGAATAGGACATGGAAAAACAGATGGGTTCCAAATAGGAAAAGGAGTACGTCAAGGCTATATATTGTCACCCTGCTTATTTAAGTTATATGTAGAGTACTTCATGAGAAACGTTGGGATGGGGGAAGCGCAAGCTGGAATCAAGATTGCTGGGAGAAATATCGATAACCTCAAATATGCAGATGACAGCACTCTTATGGCAGAAAGCAAAGAAGAACTAAAAAGCCTCTTGATGGAAGTGAAACAGGGGAGTGAAAAAGTTGGTTTAAAACTCAACTTTCAGAAAACTAAGATCATGGTATCCAGTCCAATCACTTTGTGGCAAACAGATGGGTAAATAATGGAAACAGTGACAGACTGTATTTTTTTGTGCTCCAAAATCACTGCAGATGGTGACTGCTGAAGCCATGAAATTAAAAGACACTTGTTCCTTGGAAGAAAAGCTATGACCAACCTAGACAGCATATGATAAAGTAGAGAAGTTACTTTGCCAACAAAGGTCCATCTAGTCAAAGCTATGATTTTTCCAATAGTCATGTATGGATGTGAGAGTTGGACTAGAAAGAAAGTTGAGTGCCAGAGAATTGATGCTTTTGAACTGTGGTGTTGGAGAAGACTCTTGAAGTCTCTTGGACAGCAAGGAGATTCAATCAATCTATCCTAAAGGAAATCAGTCCTGAATATTCATTGGAAGGGCTGATGCTGAAGCTGAAACACCAATACTTTGGCCTCCTGGTGCAAAGTACTGACTCACTAGAAAAGATCTTGAATCTGGGAAAGAATGAAGGTGGGAGAAGAAGGGGACGACAGAGGATGAGATGGTTGGATGACATCACTGACGCGATGAACATGAGTTTGAGTAAGCTCTGGAGGTTGACAATGGACAGGGAAGCCTGGCTTTCTGCAGTCCATGGAGTCACAAAGAGTCAGACATGACTGAGTGAACTGAACAGTCAGTCAGTCAGTTCAGTCGTTCAGTCGTGTCTGACTCTTTGCGACCCCATGAATCGCAGCACGCCAGGCCTCCCTGTCCACCACCAACTCCTGGAGTTCACTCACTCACGTTCATCGAGTCGGTGATGCCATCCAGCCATCTCATCCTCTGTTGTCCCCTTTTCCTCCTGCCCCCAATCCCTCCCAGCATCAGAGTCTTTTCCAATGAGTCAGCTCTTCGCATGAGGTGGCCAAAGTACTGGAGTTTCAGCTTTAGCATCAGTCCTTCCAATGAACACCCAGGGCTGATCTCCTTTAGAATGGACTGGTTGAAGCTCCTTGCCACCCAAGGGACTCTCAAGAGTCTTCTCCAACACCACAGTTCAAAAGTATCAATTCTTCAGCACTCAGCTTTCTTCACAGTCCAACTGTCATATCCATACATGACCATTGGAAAAACCATAGCCTTGACTAGACAGAACTTGTTGGCAAAGTAATGTCTCTGCTTTTCAATATGTGCACTATAAAGGATTCTGTTGCTTCATATGAGGTAACATTCTCAAGAAACTTTGAGGTTCTTAGCCTACCACACTAGTAACCCCCTTTACTTTTTGCCCCCCATACATATTTCCCCCCTTTGAGTAATGTGTATTCTTAAAGAGGGAAAAGATGTTGATATACTTAAGTACATTAAAAGATGAAAATTCTCAGTTTCATGTCTAATGATTTACCCAGATGTGTGCAGCCATCTCAGAAAGGGGGCCTGGCAGCCACTGCCTTGTTTCCCTCTCACTTTTTTCCACTTCTCTCTCAGCCATTGTGTCCTTCTCACACATCCCCACCTCAGCATCATATTTTATCTCAACAAGCCAGAATGAAAACTATGGCTTCACCAATGTAGGCTAGAGCAGGAAAAGGGGTGCCAAACCACCAGAAATAATCCTTTATTAGACACAAAGCATTGCTTTTATTTTTGTCTGTGTTCACAGCTCCTGGCCCACTTCTTCAGCTAATGCAGCAAAAACCATCTAAGTAAAAGCTGCAATGCTACTGATACACTCCATACCCCTTTTCTGATTTGTTTTCTTCCATAGCACTTATCGACAGATACCATACTACATGTTTGCCTACGGCTCCTGCTTATTGTTGGCCCCCTAATAGAATGTAAGTTACAAGAGAACGGAAGTAGTTGTCTGTTTTAGTTACTAACATCTCTGTCCCCTAGAATGGAGCCAAGCTATGTAAGTTTCCCAATAAAAATTTGTTAAATGAACTTGAATACCCATCATTGTTGATATTGGGAAAATGTGCTAAAAAATCCAAGGGCCTACTTTTAAAAATTAGCTTTCAGAGAACACTCCACTCAGAAATGGTAGATTCATTTTATATATATATATATATATGCAGCATCTAATTTTTTAAAAGTCAGCAGTATAAAAATAATCCCTAAATTACATTTAAATAACATCAAATGCATAATTTTCTTCTTGGATTTTTCTCAGCCCTGACTTTGGTCAAGTCAAACTATTAATAATTTGCTAAGGAAAAAATCTTGGTTGCTTGGTAATGAAAATTTTCAGTAGTTAAATGATTTAAGTGAACACAATCATGTGACTTTTTTTTATATTTTAGAAATAGGCTTTTCTCTAGTGTGTCCTTTTTAAAATATTTATAAGTGATAAGAATTTCTGAGCCATTGGGCAAATAAATAGGTGACCAAAACTAATTTATATCACTTTGAACAACAATGGCATAAAAAAATTGACAGAATGACGTGGATACTCTACATCTCATCACTCTATGCCTCATCTTTAATAAATCATTGATATTTTAAAATTTTTTAATTCTTATTTGTGAATTACTTCACAGTTTGCAAAACTCTTTCACATGCATTGTCCTATTTAATTCCCACAGTGTCAAAGAAGTATTTTATCAGTTAGCTACTGCTGTCTAACAGTCCATCACCAAACCTTAGTGACATAAAACAACGATCACTTATCCTTGTCTATGAGTTGATAGCACTGCCCAGTTCACCTGAGTTAGTGGGGCTCATTCATACACCTGCAGTCAGTTGCAGGGCTCCTAAACACCTGTCATTATCTTAGCTTGGTTCTCTCACATGCCTTGGGCCTTAGCTGGATATAGTGAGCTGTCCTGACTCTGCTCTACATGTTTCATGGCCTGGTTTTGGACATGTTCTCATGATAAAGCCAGAGGAGCAAGAGAAAGAGCAGAAGCACTTTGTTATTCACATGTCACATCATTTGCTACTGTTCTATTGGCCAAAGCAAGTCACAAGGCTGACTCTGGTGATACAGCATGAGAGAAGAGTTGTTGTTACAGGGATGCCATTTATTATGATCATGAATGAGATCAGCCTACTCCAAGCTTGTGCTATTATTTTCATTATTTTAAATATGAGGAAATCAACACTTGAGGGAGGTAGATAATTCACCCAAGAGGAATCAGCCATGTGTATGAACCAAAAGCTCAGGTCTTCTGACTCCAAAGATGTTCCTTCCTCTAACCCTGTCTGGCCTATTCATATATATTCAAAGAAGCTGAACTTATTGTCTGTGGAAAGATAGAACCATTTCAAATTACTATGATGCTTCAGGTATCTCCAAAACAAAAGTTAGGATGTCAATCAGATTACTCACCTACCCTTTTTGTAAACTAGATAAATGTAAATCCCATTAGTTCACACTAATTTCTACTGTTTTTAATTACCAAATTGTTATTGAACCTTTGGGGGTGCATTGCTTGTCCCTCCAGTTAAACTGCCACCTCGTTCCAGACAGAAATTCCATGTTCAAATGTTCTATGTCTTTGCATCTCTCCCAGTACCTGACATGGTGCTGATACAGATAATATATGTATCACTTGATTCGTAAAGCTAGAAGAACATAATGTCAGTCTGATAAGAGTTCTCTGATAGAGAAATTAGAATCAAAAAGAGAAATCAAAATTGATTTGGGATTGAGAAAAGGCAAGAAATTATTTACAACTGAGCTTACATAAGTAAAGGAAAAAGGAATATATTTTTATTTTATTTTCAAACCTTTCATTCCAGCTAACATATATGAGTATTTTTCCTTATATTTATTGCTCTGCCTTGAAGTTGAAAATCAATTGAGGTGAACTGCCAAGAGCTAATTAGTGAACTAATTATTTAATTCAGTGTAATAGTCATCACAAAAGTTGTGTTCAATGAGGTACTCACTTCTTCATTATAAAAATCGAATTCATATTTTCTTTACTGCACTCTGAGAGATAGCTGGGTTAATGTCATTCCCTATTCTCTATAGTTCTTAAATTCAGTCATTTTTCAAACCTGGAAAAGGTAACTGTTTAAAGAAATGTGAGGTTTTGCCAAATATCGGTGCTTATGGGTAAGTCAGTTTGCCTCTTTCCCCATGCTGAATCTCCCTCAGAAAATGGAAGAAGGGAACAAAGAGGGAACATAATAATTTTCTGTGAAAACCTGAGTGTGCCATTCTGTATTAGCCGTGTGAGTTTTTCAAGAAAATACGAGATGATGCATGTTGTTTAGTTTCTATTGGCAAGACTCTCAGAGAAAGATAATAGAAAAACTCTCCAGTGCTAAAGCATATGGTCATCAATTTCCACACCTCATTAAAAACTGAAATTCTTTCTTTTACATTTAGTTTTAGATCTTCCGTTGGGAACAACTTAAAGCCAAGTCAAAGTACACTGGTACCCAAGAAATTTTGAAAAGAAGAACTTGTCTTCTTCATAAATAAGCCTTTCAAAAGGATCCAGGTCATAGTCAAGGCTAACTTCACTATTAAAGTAACAGTTAAGTGGCTATAAGTGTGAAGAATGTTTCACAACACCTGTGAAGAAATCTATAGTTTTTGAAACATATTGCAGTCATGCCTGGGGGTGACGCTGCTTCCTTCTGACTTAGAATGACATTGGCTGAATTGTTGCAGATAAGAAAACATTGGTTGATAGTGACAGGCAAGCCAAACTGCTAAACAAAATTCGAGATAAGAGTGGATTCAATTGTATGTTATTTTTCAACTACAGGACAATGTAGACACTAGAATGCTGAGTTCAGAGTTACACTCAATCAATGTCAGTTTCTAAAAATAAAAAGCATAAACTCTCTGATGGTTAATTTTATACCACAACTTGACTGGACTAAGGGCTTCCCAGATGATAAGACACTGTTTCTGGGTGCTGTCTGTGATCTTTCTGGAAGAAATTAACATTTGAGTCAGTAGGCTGAATAAAGGAGATCTGCCCTTACTAGTGTGAACTGGCATCATCAAATCCACTGAGGGCCCAAATAGAAGTAAATGGCAGAAGAAGGGCTAATTCTGTTTTCTCGAATGGGGATGTCCATATTATCTTGCTTTTGGGCATCAGAATTCCTTATTTTTGTTCTTTGGACTCTAGGATTGAATTACACCACCAGCTTTCCTAGTTCTCCAGATTGCAGATGGCAGATTGTGGGACTTCTTCACTTCAATAACCACGTGACCCAATTCCCTTAATAAATCCAGTCAATTGTAAAGGAAATCAACCTTGAATACTCCTTGGAAGGACTAATGCTGAAGCTGAAGCTCCAATACTTTGGCCACCTGATGCAAAGAACTGACTCATTGGTAAAGACCCTAATGCTGGGAAAGACTGAAGGCTGGAAGAGAAGGGTACAAGAAAGGATGAGATGGTTGGATGGTATCATCAATTCATTGGACATAAACTTGGACATCACCAGATGGTCAACACCGAAATCAGATTGATTATATTCTATGCAGCCAAAGATGGAGAAGCTCTATACAGTCAACAAAAACAAGGCCGGGAGCTGACTGTGGCTCAGATCATGAACTTCTTATTGCCAAATTCAGACTCAAATTGAAGAAAGTAGGGAAAACCACTAGACTATTCAGGTATGACCTAAATCAAATCCCTTATGATTATACAGTGGAAGTGAGGAATAGATTTAAGGGCCTAGATCTGATAGATAGAGTGCCTGAAGAACTATGGAATGAGGTTCGTGACATTGTACACTGAACTGAACTGAAACTTGGACAATCTCTGGAAGATGGTGAGAGACAGAGAAGCCTTTGGTGTTGTAGTCCATGGGGTCTCAAAGAGTCAGACATGACTTGGTGACTGAACAACAACAACATCTTGCTGGTTCTGTTTCTCTGAGAACCCTAATACAGCCACGAAGGAAAATCTTTTCCTATGTGCAGTTTAACAATAAATGACTCCTACCTCTCTCTACCAACACTCACATGAGATGCAGGAGCAGCTTCACTATGGGATAACGTGGTCAACAGCACAGTGATGTTTTCTTACAAGACTCCATAAATTGTAATAACAAACATTTGTGAAAGTGAAAATTATGCAAGGCTTAAAGGAAGATTTCCCATAAGAATTTTTTATGTATAACAATTAAGTATATTTTTAAATAATTGAAGTTCATTGTCACCAGATATATCATATAGTAATAATGACAAGACTGAAAATGGTAACAAAAATTTGATGGGATAGCGATTACAACCAGCATGGTTTAATAAATTGTTTTAAGACTGGAAGTTAGATGAATCGGGAATTGCATCCCTATGTACCAGCAATAAGCCTTGGAAAAGTCATGGAAACTATTTTGTTGCGGTTTTCTTTCCAGCACAGTGGATGGTTGGATTATATGACCCCTAAGTCCCTCTGTCACTGGGACTCATTGAACCTCTTCTATGGATTTTAGGAAACAATACAGTGAACTTCAGTATTATCTTGTCTAATTTTCATCGTGCTTAATTCTTTATGCTGATTTTTATGTTATTTAATACCAGGGAATATTATGTCCTATTTGATCCACAAGGATGATGTAGTTTGTAAGTCTCTAGTATTCATTTTAATTCCTTGGAGGAGAGCAATAGACAAAGGACATTTTATAAATCAAATGCTATTATATAATGATTATGATTTTTTAAATAAAATCACAATTCTTACAAAGACAAATTACCCTTTGCATTGAAATATTAATATTCTTATAAAGACAAATTACCCCTTTAATGAAATGTAAAATATTTTTCAAGTGATACTTTATTGCTAAAAAATATGTAACAAAAGTAGTACTTTCATAAACTGGTAGTGGATGATATAGGTTAGCACAAGCCTAGCAGAACAAAATTTGATAATCTGTTCAAGAGTCAGGAAAATGTTCAATATTTTATTTCAATGTGGGTTACAGAATTAAAGCAGTTCAGTCCTACAGAAATAAGCAACTGAGAGCTCAAATCTGTATTATCGTATCATATTTTTTAAATGTATTGAGAAGACAGAAAAAGAGATCAAGGGGAAAATCACAAAGTCAGCACTTTCAATCATGGATCTTAAAAGATGTTTCCCAGGGTTTCAGATCCAGGATCTCAGGTTCTTTAAACTGTCCTATTGAAAATAAGTCACTACACCTGAAGTCTAAAAGTAGGAAGAAAAGGAACACAAACAAATCAATATGTGGAAAAGGATATCTAGTATTGTCTAAGTCTGATGAAATAAGACATCAATTTATCAGCAATAAAATTCATTTGACTACACTGAAAAATAATGGTTTCTATTATTTTGCTGTTGGTGGTGATGATGATATTATGGGAAGAGGTTATCAAAATATTACTATAGCTGCCAGCAATCTAATGTTCAGGAATAAGGTATAGATTGTTCACCCTAGTCCACCAGATGCTTTTCCTGGATGAAGGATTATGCCTATAAGCAATTTCTAAGATTTCAGAAATGTATTTCTTCATGTGTTAATTATTTATTTTCCCTTTTTCAGTATGATTGGAAGGCAGCTAAGATATTAAAACCATCAGTTTCTAGTTGCCATCTTGGTACATGACAAGAAAATAAGTTGAGTGGAGAAGAAGGCTGGAAGGTGTCTGGAAGGCCAGGGAGACATTTCTACTTCACGGTCAATTCCTGGGGAAGCAGTTACCACGGGGTTGAATGGATGGCAGGTCAACTGCAAAGAAGTAAACAAGATAATGGATTCAAATCTGAAAAGTAGGAGGATTTTCCTGGAGAAAATTTTGGGGAAGGGGATATGCAGAGGAGTGTAAGAAGCCTAAAAATGGCCATAATGATTTTAGAAATTGATTTGAGATTAATCCAGAAAACCAGTTTGCTAGAAAAGTGAAGTAGTCTTTCTGCCAAGGTTTATGACTCTGTTATTTGCTCGCATCAATATCAAGGTTCTTCAATTGCCATGTTCCCTCCAAGACTCTCCCATTCTATCACACCTGCAGCACACACTGCAGAAAGTCAACTCCAGTTTCAACCACACATGAAAATATTCACAGTTTGAATCTGCAAAGCACTTGAGACTGAGAATCATTAGGTTAATACAACATCAACTAGATAACCGACACTAACCTAACTATATTTAGTATTTAAAATCTACTTCCCTTCCTTTTATTGACAACAAAGAAGAAACTCTTGCTATAAGATAAACAAATTAGTGACAAACACTAAAAAGTTTGTATTCTTAAAAACATCCAAATTCCCTTCATTATGTCCTTTTTCAGTAGTCTTATTAAATGCCATCACTTCTTTAAAGAGTTGTGTGACCTACGCCCTGAATAAATGCACTTGGCCAAGATGATGTGAAAATAGAAAAATCTAGCCTTTGATCTCTTCAAGCCATGGTCCCTGATCAGGGATTGCTTCTGCCAAGAAAGAGGGGAATTTTTTTATTAATAATTCACTTCCAGGCATCTTATGGTGAACATCCGATCTGCTTCACCCTCCTACAATGATACCTAAACGTTCATCTTGTCTTTCTATCCACCTCCAAAAATCTCTTTCTCTTCTAAAGCAAGCTTTCTTGGTTGTCACTTATTTTCTTAACCCCTGCTGACCCATTTCCTCAGGGTTTGACTTTACCCAGAAGTCTTTTTGGTGTTGGTCATTATCATGATTTATCTTAACCCCATTATTTTTGCTTCCGTAGCAGTGTGGCTTATGAGCCACAGCTCTTGCAGCAGTGGGGCAGCGACCTGCCTTTGGTGAAGGGTATCACATGCAGCAAGCAGAAGACTTCATTCTCAGGGCAGGAACCAGTGACATCAAACACGGGCAGCTACACTATCCACATCGATGGGCATATCCAGGAATGCACCACTTCTTTCATGGACATCAGGCTGCTTACAAGTGCAATGCCCTCCAGGGATTGCAGAAAATAGTTAAAAGGATTCTTAAGGTAGGAATGGAAAACTTACACAGTTGAGTGCAAGTAAACTAACAAATGTAGATATGATCATATTGGGGAATTTAGTTTGACCCCTAGACTGATCTGATCTATAAAACATAATTTATACTTTTGTAGCAAGTTCTTATAAAGCATATAGTGAGATACTTCAGAAGACTGAGTTCAAAATTTAAGCAACAACTTATACAATTGTGACCAGTGAAGAAATGAGACTCTACAAATATATCTAGTGCTAAAATATGGAACATCAAAATAGTATTAGAAATGTTTAAAGAGGCTAAAAAAATATGATACAGAATTTTGAAGGTAGACAGAATGGCCTAGAGAAAGCAATTGGCTGAGAGACAGGTTATAAAACACAGTGAGTGCCTATTCAGGGGATAGAGATTATAGGTCAATAGATTCAATGGGTGTCTTTCCTCTAGAGGGTAAAACTATTTTTATAATCTTAATTTAGTCTGTCCTTAATTTAGGAGAGGCACTCTTTAAAATTAAACAAATCTGTTTTCATCAAATGAACCTTCTGATTAAACATTGTAGCCTTTGCTGTTGCCTAAAGGGAAAGAATATGCTAACAAGAGTGATTCAGTCCTAGATACAGTTATATTTCTCATTACAAGTGAGTAAGTTGATATTCTATTTTATACATCTCTCTATTTTTTATTGAAATGAAGCAATTTCCCGGGGTCTAATTATCTCAGAGTTCTGACAAGACCAAATTTCTGGCTTTGCAAAGCTGAAGACTAAACCCTGGAGTGTGATAAATCAACCACTGGACTATATCCCTAAATGGCTCTCCTAAACTACAGCCAGGATCCCTAATGTGCATAACAACATTGTAAACCTAGGAAATCAACATAAACTTATTCTCTGAATTTCATACGAATTTCATTTGTTTGTTTTCTTAATATTTTCATTTGATATGTTTATGAAAAGATGTTTACCATATTGGCAATCAGGGGACATATGTCTTTATACATAGTGAATAATTTAAGAGTAATTTATATGCATGCACAATTTAAGTTAAATTTCAAGTATTTCTAAGTTTGGGGGTGATATTTAATAACATAAAACATAAAGGACTATGAAGCCAGCATCTTTGCATCAGATGCAAAACATTTTCAAGTACGCAACCTAGAAGTCATTCTCATGTAATCAAAAGCTAGCGCAGTCTACAAAGTCCTGTTATATTACGATAGGAGAAACAAACCATTCTGGATCAAAGATAACTTCAGCAAAAAATTTTCAAAATCTGTATCACAGGAAAATTGATCTCCTCAATTTCTAATTAAAAGAGCCAAGGGGTTAAATAAAGAATTGATGAGGAATCTTAGTTGAGAAATCATAGCTAATTTTCAGCAATTTGTACAATATTAAAAATCTAATATCCCCACCCCCCACAAAAATGTGATAATATGATATCGTAACAAAGAGAGTGCCAGTTATTTCTCCAGCAAAAATGGGTTTACTCCAGATCAAGAAAGAATAGCAATTTAGGTTCAGCAACCACAAGAAGACTCTTGAGAGTCCCTTGGACTGCAAGGAGATCCAACCAGTCCATTCTAAAGGAGATCATCCCGGGTTTTCATTGGAAGGACTAATGATAAAGCGGAAACTCCAATACTTTGGCCACCTCATGTGAAGAGTTGACATGAGTCTGAGTGAACTCTGAGAGATGGTAATGAACAGGGAGGCCTGGCGTGCTGTGATTCATGGGGTCGCAAAGAGTCAGACACAACTGAGCAACTGAACTGAACTGAACTGAACCTCAACAAGCCATGCTGAAGTCTCCAGCAAGATGGAGAGGAGAACTCCTTTACAGAGGGAAAAGGAAGTTGAGAGGGCTATAGTAAAAAAGGAGTTCATGGATTTTCATCTGCAGAATTGTGAGTGTCTTTCACTGGCTGAGTCCTTGCCAGGTGAGAAGACTGCCTGTTGGTCTAGAGTGTGACTTCTCCCCAATTTGGTCTCTGACTCTATTTAACTGGAGACTTCCATGTTTTAATATTTACAAACCATGAAAGTGAAAAGTGAAAGTGTTCGTCACTCAGTCATGGCTGACTGTTTGTGAGTCCATGGACTGTAGTTTGCCAGGCTTCTCTGCCCATTGGGATTCTCCAGGCAAGAATCCTGGAGAGGGTAGCCATTCCTTTCTCCAGCTGATCATCCCAACCCAGGGATTGATCCTGGATCTCCTACACTGCAGGTAGATACTTTACCATCTGACCCACCAGGGAAGCCCATAGTACCCCCCAAACAGCATCATATTGGAAAAGTATTATGAAACTATGGCCAGTAACATTCTCAATTCATAGATCTTCACCAAATGTGACTCTTTGGTAAAATGATCCTACCTATAGCAGTTAGAATTCTCAGAGTATATACAATAGTGGAATATTAAATAGCTTTCACTGGCATCTTAATGAATTACCCTCATTGTCTCTCATAACTGTATTTTTACTTAAAAGTTTTATCTGAAAAACATGGCTTTTTAAGTAAATACTATTTCCTCCTTTTCTACATATATAATTAACAAGTTTATGGTATTTTACTAAATTTGGAAAATGTAGCAAAATAAAAGTGAAAATGAAGTCGCTCAGTCGTGTCCGACTC
>SJYT01032126.1:384435-405148 GCA_006410635.1 Cephalophus harveyi | reverse complement strand
CAGTACTTTGGCCACCTCATGCGAAGAGTTAACTCATTGGAAAAGACTCTGATGCTGGGAGGGATTGGGGGCAGGAGGAGAAGGGGACGACCGAGGATGAGATGGCTGGATGGCATCACGGACTCGATGGATGTGAGTCTGAGTGAACTCCGAGAGATGGTGATGAACAGGCAGGCCTGGCGTGCTGCGATTCATGGGGTCGCAAAGAGTCGGACACGACTGAGAGACTGAACTGAACTGAACTGAACTTCTTAACAAAATATCTTAGGGCTTCCCTGGTGGCTCAGAGGTTAAAGCGTCTGCCTCTGATGCGGGAGACCCGGGTTCAATCCCTGGGTTGGGAAGATCCCCTGGAGAAGGAAATGGCAATCCACTCCAGTATTCTTACCTGGAGAATCCCATGGGCGGAGAAGCCTAGTAGGTTACAGTCCACGGGGTCACAAAGAGTCGGACACGACTGAGTGACTTCACCTCACCTCATGTAAATACCAAGTAGTACTATTAAACATTATTTTAAGAAACTGTAAAATACTTCATTCAATTCCTTATGGTCAGATTGTTTTGAATATTTCAATATTATAGATCATGCTTACATAGATTCTTTGCTGTATCTCTTTAAATGTTCTAAGGATATATTCCTAGAGGAGAAATTACTCAGTATAAAAGTGCAAGAATTTCAAGGCTCCTCTGACACATTGCCAAATTTCACTCCAGGGGAGTCATAATTGCCCCCTAGCCAAAACTGGGTATTACAATTTTAAAAAGGCAATCAAATTTGAAAATTTAAAACTAGTAACATATTTATACTTATTTTACTTTGGTGTCTCTTGGGGTTGAATTTTTTCTCGTATTTTAGTGGCCAGTTTCTATTTTGTGAATTATTTGATCATGTTCTTGACCTATTTCTTTATCGGGGTGTTTGTATTGATCGCTATCAAACTCTTTCACAAAATATTCAAGACACTGACATTAATTGACATGTGCCCTTTAGTAGGTATATATACATTTTTATTGTTCAGATGTTTTTAGTAAAATCTTATTATTTACCCATGTCTTTTTCTTTGACTTTGGAAAAATACTTTTCTACGCTAGATCAGAGACATGTTCAGCATTATTTCTACTTTTCTATAGTTTCAACTCTATTCATAGTGAATTTATTCTGATGTGGAATCTGAAATATAGAACTAATTTCATCTTAATTCTAAAGAGTTTATCAATTGTTATGATATCTATTTAATATATTTTATTAAATATATTTAATATAAAATTGAAAATATTTGAAAAGCTAGTGATTCATCCATTTAGTATTATATTGGGTGCCTGTTTTGTTTCCTCTTCCATCAAAAACATTTTACATATTCTATGGTCTAAACCCAGGTTTTGTTTGTATCCACTGGCCTATCTGATACCCTCAAGTCTTATGCTCTTTAAGTTATTGTTGCTTTTTATGTCATTCAAAGAATTTCTCTGCAATTATTCTAAGTAGCCTTTAGCCATCATTTCATTTTAATTCTGGCCCAATGCTTATTGGAGAATGACTTTTAAAAATTTCTCACATAGATGGACTTGGGTTTATAGGGGAGAAGCATAAATTTTTATTAATTTCAAATTGTAGCACATTTTGGTCAAAGAATAAGACCTTAACATTCTTGTTTGGAGCATTACTTGATAGTTTTGATACCCTAATTTAATAAATCCTCTGCAAATAGTCTATGGAATTTTAAAAAGAAACTGTTTTTTCCATGGCACACAAAGTGTGTTAGCTATCTATTACTCTAGAAAACTTTTCTTTAATAATTTTCAAATAGCTAGTTGATTAGGTTATGCCTCTTTTAATACCTTTTTATTTTTAAAAAAACATGATTATTGAACTCTACAAGACCAAAAAATTATATGTATCCTATTTCCAAATACTAATCTTGGATATATTGATGTTTGTCTAAATGACTTACATATTCCATTTTTACTATTTTGTTGCTATTTTTCTCCTTTGTTTTTTCTCCTCTCCACCCATTGGCTCTCATTGCTCTCTTTCTTACCATCGGCATAATCCATCAATTGTTGATGTGATTTTTTTTTCATATTGTTCATTGTGGTTTTAGATCCAATATAACCATTCCATATTACCTCAATCTCTATTTTCCTAAGCTTGTTTTCTATGCATGACTTTCTGCTCTTTTTTCTTGGACATCTCTTACGTCATATTGGTTTGATTCAAATAATCATCTATGTCCTGCAGTACAAATTTTCAAAAGTGTATCTTTTCTGTGGGCCTTCAGTATTTGTTCTTTCTTCTGTTCTGCTTTATTCATTCATAGGTTTATTTCTTCTCTCTTTAGTCAGACTCAAACAAGATAAGTCCAATTCAATTCCTGTCATTAGACAAAGTTTATATTTTGCCTTCAGATCTCATCACTTTTTTGCTTATGTGACAGTTGATTTCTGTTCTCAGGATCTACAATCAGAAGACAGACCAGCTATTTCCAGTCAATTTCCAGTCCCTAGAAAATGTATAACTAGTCCACCCTACTGCACTGAGGTAGAGCCTTATAGACATACAGAAAACCCATCAGTGGAAGAGTAGGGAAATAAATTAGGGTACAGTAATTGCATGGAATATAAAGCCACTATTAATAAGATTTAGGAAGCTCTGCATACAGAGACATGGAAGAGTCTCAAAGTATGGTGTTAAATGAAAGATTGAGCCCAGAATTATGAGTAGTATGCCTCCTCTTACTTTTTAAAAAGATAAATTCATATATATACATATACATGTGTGAAATGCATGAACTAAAGTCTGGAAAGATATATATTAAATTGATAAGAGTAGCATGGGATGGGAGTGGGATAGAAATAAAGCATGGTACTCACAATTGGGCTTCCCTTGTGGTTCAAATGGTAAAGAATCTGCCTGAAATACAGGAGACCTGGGTTCGATCCCTGAGTTGGGAAGATACCCTGGAGAAAGAAATAGCTACCAACGTGAGTATTCTAGCCTGGAGAATTTTATGGACAGAGGAGCCTGGTAGGCTGCAGCCCATGGAGGTCACAAAGAGTCAGACACAACAGAGTGACTTTCACTTCACTTCTCACATTTGACCCTACATTCTTAAGTTTTGCCTTAGTCTTTTATAAAATGAATGCATTCTTGTGTTGCTTATCAAAAACCTTGACCTTTAAATTAAATTAGAAGTAAAATTAGGGGTCTATTGACATGAATACAAACAATGGCTCAAATCCTGGAGTTCTGAAAACCCATGCTGATCTTAATGTAAATCAAACAGTAAACCTACAATACATATTATTTCTCATTTCCTTTTTCATTTGGGTTTGGTTTGACACTCATAGAAGGAACACTGGGTATTGTTAAAAACTATTCTAGAATACCAAGCCTATTTTGTGTTAACTCCTTTCCCTCACATTATTCCCAATAGTACAGTTATGACAGGTGAGCGAAGAAGTGACTTCTGCAGGTTTCATGAATAAAAATTTTCTGTATCACCTATCTGGAATCTGAAATCAACCTCCCAGAATGTACATTTAAATGACCAATTTTCTTTACTGTGATAAAAATACATAACATAAAGTTCACCATTTTAACCATTTTTAAGTGTACAGTTCAGTAACATTAAGTATATTCACATTGTTGTAAACAGATCAAAACTTTTTCATCGTGCAAAGCTAAAAACAATTTCCTTGTTCCCCCTCTCCCCAGGTCCTGGTAATCATTATCCCACTTTCTGTTTCTAAGAATCTGACTGCTCTAGAAACCTCATACAGTGAAATCATGCAGTATATGTCTTTTTGTGACTAAATTATTTCTCTTAATATAAGGTCTTCAAAGATTATCTTCAGTGTAGTATGTGACATGACTTCCTTCCTTTTTAAGGCTGAGTAGTATTCCATTGTACATATAAACCACATTCTGTTTACCCATTCATCTGATGAACATTTGAATCTCTGTCACCTCTTGGATATTGTGAATAGTGCTGTTTTAAACATGAGTGCACAAATACCTCTTCAAGACCCTGATTTTAGTTCTTTTGAGTAAAAACTCAGAAGTAGGATCACTAGATCATACAGTATTTCTTTTTAAAAAATGTTATTGGGATATAGTTGATTTACAATGCTGTGTTAGTTTCAAGTGTACAGCAAAGTGAAGTTTTTCTAATTTTTATGAGAAATCTCCATACTGTTTTCCACTGTGGCTATACCATTTTAGAATTCCAGCAACAGTGTACAAGGATTCTTGTTTCTATAGATCCTTAGCAATATTTTTTATTTACTGGTTTTTTGATAGTAGCTATTTTAAGGGCATGAGACACAATCTCATTGTGGTTTTTATTTGCATGTCTATGATGATTAGTGATGTTGAACATCTTTTTATCTCTTGTAGGCCATTTGTATATCATCTTTGGAGAAATGTTTATTCAAGTGCTTTGCCCATTTTTTTAATGCAGTTATTTTACTTTTTGGTTTTGAGTTGTAGGAGTTCTTTATACATTTGGATATTAACGCTTTATCAGATATGTAATTTGTAAATATTTCCTCCCATTTTCTGGGTTGTCTTTTTAGTCTGCTGATATGCCCTTTGACATACAAAAGTTTTTTATGCTCAGTGTAGCCCCATTAGTCTATTTTGGCTTTTGCTGCCAATGATGATGTTTTTAATAGTACATCTAGACACTTAGTCAATACCAAGAGTTATAATCTTCAAATGACTGGAAGATTGGTTTGTTTATGAAGTATGTTAGTAGAGATACAAATCCTACAGGGTCATTGTGAAGTATTATTTTCTAAGCACTCTGTGTGAAGTTTTCCATATTTTCTCTGACCACAACACCCTTCGTGTCTTGTGAAAAAGCAGCACCTCCTAAGTCAAAAGAAATAACTGAATTGTCCCAAAAGAAACAGTTCTGTTGATTAAGTAGTTTGGTGCTTATAGGCCCTATATCAAGTGTACTATCAAGATAGCATCTTATATAGTGTAACAATCACAGAAGTGACATCACCTTTGCCATATTCTGCTAGTTAGAATCAAGACATAGATTCCACCCACCCTCAAGAGACAGAGATTACAAAAGTATATGTACACCAAGAGTTGGGGGTCATGGAGGCCACCTTAAACTCTGTTCACTATGATAGCTAATATTGAAGTAAATATATACTCAATTAGCATTAATATTTGATGCTCAGTGATATAAGCATGGGTAAAAAAATCTTGAAGAAAACTAATTACCCAAATTGCATCTAGCAATCTAACGAGCATTAGTTATTATTATGTTTAATTAAGTACCAATTTTGACAAAAACATAACAGCAACTCACAGGCAGTTTCAGAAAACTGAGAATGTTTTCAACAATGATTTTTTTCTACACCAACATTCAGCAATGAGGAGCATGTCTATCTTCATAGAGGCATTATTTTATCAGCACTTTAACGATATGCTGTAAGTATATTATGTGTAGGAAGTATATTATGTTTAGCTATAAACAGACAAATAATATCAAGCAAAGGAGATGAGATAATGTAAAATCTATAGCTGCAGAAATTTATGGAAAAGTATGGTGGTGCAGATCCCAAAGTTTCTCTTAATAATTCCCTTAAGTATGCATTTATTCAGTAAATACTTATTGTTCATTTAACACATGCCAAATATTGTGTTAGTTATTAAAGATAAACAGGGGATGGGATGGACTAGGAGATTGGGGTTGACATATATACACTACTGTGAATAAAATAAACAACTAATGAGAACAGACTGTATAACACAAGGAAATTTACTCATTACTCGTGACCTAAATGGGAAGGAAATCCAAGGAAGATGGGATATATGTGTACGTGAGGCTGATTTACTTTGTTGTGCAGAATAAACCAACACAACATTGTAAAGCAACTATAATCCAACAAGTAAAAGAGAGAGAGAGAGAGAATAAGTAGTTACTTGCAGATCTGTTTTCGTACGTGTGTAATAAGGCCCTTTAGTCGTGTCTCTTTTGTGACCCCATGGACTGTAGCTGCCAGGCTTCTTTGTCCATGGGATTCTCCAGAAAAGAAACTGCGGAGTGGGTTGCCAAGTCTTCCTCAAAGGGATCTTCCTGACCCAGAGATTGAAGCCACACCTCTTACGTTGTTGAACNAATGAGAACAGACTGTATAACACAAGGAAATTTACTCATTACTCGTGACCTAAATGGGAAGGAAATCCAAGGAAGAGGGGATATATGTGTACGTGAGGCTGATTTACTTTGTTGTGCAGAATAAACCAACACAACATTGTAAAGCAACTATAATCCAACAAGTAAAAGAGAGAGAGAGAGAGAATAAGTAGTTACTTGCAGATCTGTTTTCGTACGTGTGTAATAAGGCCCTTTAGTCATGTCTCTTTTGTGACCCCATGGACTGTAGCTGCCAGGCTTCTTTGTCCATGGGATTCTCCAGAAAAGAAACTGTGGAGTGGGTTGCCAAGTCTTCCTCAAAGGGATCTTCCTGACCCAGAGATTGAAGCCACACCTCTTACGTTGTTGAACTGCAAGGTTCCGCCCTGGAGTCCGTCGCCCAAGACCACCAAGACACAGGATCGATGCAAATAGCAAGAGGATTTATTGAACCGGCGCGCCGGGGTTCTGTCCTCCTTAAGCAAGGAGCGAACCCCGATGACAGTTACAGAACAGTTTTTAAGCACAAAAAACCACATTGGGCGGGGAGGTATAGATATATCATGATTGGTCACAATACTGCTGACCTTTACAAGGATAGGCTCGTGAGGGTCTGGCGATATAATTCTGCGGATAACACACAGTTTACACAACTTGTTTTTCTGACTCTCTGGAAAGTCAAACCTTCCAGGTCAGGGTCTGTAAGTTACAAACCCTCCAGGTCAGGGTCTGTGAGTCACAAACCCTCCAGGTCAGGGTCTGTGAGTCACAAATAACAGAGATAACCTTTCAGTTGGTCTGGAAAATCCCTAAATCTTACAGGTTACTTCCTCACAACGTCTCCTGCATTGGCAGGCAGATTCTTTACCACTAGCACACCTGGGAAGCCCCTAAATATTTTCCTAGGAAACTCAGTCTACAGATTTATTTAAGGTCTATATTGCCTACAAATTATATTTTCCACTGTTGTTAATGGCTTGGCAAGATCTTCATTACTCTTTAATCAGCCATATTTATTTTTCTTTCCTCTTCATTGATGAGCAATGGACTCACCATTGCCTCCATTTTAATTTTACACTCTTTGTTTCTTGGAATAATAGAATTGAATCACAGAAAGGAACTTGAAATGTTTTACTTTGTGTAAAAATGCATCTGATTCCTGAATCCTTTATACAGTGCCCCTTTATACCTTCCCTGCTGGGTAACTCCCTCCCTCCAAAAGCAATCTATTCAATATATTTGTTCAGCAAATGTGTATTAAACCATTTACTGCAAGTTGAGTATTATACTAGATGCTGGGTACCCAGTAGGGAGTAAAACACACTTGGTCTTTACCCCTCATCAGGGAAGGCGGACAATAAATGAAGAAAATAAAGGAATGCATAATGATGAATAGCTAAGGGTGTTCAAAAGGGAGTGGGTATGATAGAGAATAGTAGGGGATGGTCAGAAAAGGACTCTCAGGAAATGACAGTTCAGTTAAGATTTGAGGGGTGTGAATCCCATGGATGGAGGAGCCTGGTAGGCTGCAGTCCATGGGGTCGCTAAGAGTCGGACACGACTGAGCGACTTCACTTTCACTTCTCACTTTCACGCATTGGAGAAGGAAATGGCAACCCACTCCAGTGTTCCTGCCTGGAGAATCCCAGGGACGGGGGAGCCTGGTGGGCTGCCGTCTCTGGGGTCGCGCAGAGCCTGACACGACTGACGCGACTTAGCAGCAGCAGCAGCAGCAGCTGGTAGTGAAGCAGCAGCAAAACTCTTGGTAGGTGTTAGGAACTGAAAGGAAGCCAGGGCGGCTCCAGCGTGGCAGACTAGGGGAGAGTGGCATGAGATAAGGCCGTTCCAGTTTTGAATTGAGATCCTTCTGTCATTTCCACTCATTAGCCCCAGTTTTTCTCCCTTTGGATCACTCAGAACAGATGGTCCTATTCTGCCTATAAGATGCAGACATTCCAGTATTTACTTCAAGCGTCTCTTGTACATCTGTGGTTTCCCTTCACTTGGCTGAGTTTCCTTGCCCCTTCGCCCCTCCTTCCTGTAGCTAACAGGCTACACTTTTAGGCTATACTTCCTGTAAACTCCTCTATCTGTCACATAAGAAACAGAGTGGAGGCTTGACCTGGGCTTCGAAGGATGATCTTGTCATTAAAAACACAATGATTACAAAGTACCTCCAAACCAAGAGGAAAATACCTTACTACTTCCTGCTTCATTCCTTGGTTTTGAGATTTTAGTTTTCTTTTAAATATCATCTTTACCAGGAGGATTCTACAAGGGAAGCAAGTATAGTCCATAGTGTCGCAAAGAGTCGGACACGACTGAGCTTCGCTTCACTTCGATCTAGGGATTTCCCAACTCTCTGCTTGCTAAACATACCCCTCTAGTATTAGCTGTTGTAAAGAGTGCCACTCTATTTCTGGCACCCTAAACTCTTCTCTCCTGATTTTGTAACATCTTACGCCCAATCTCCACACCAGGGCAAACCGCCTCTGGTCTGTGACTCTCTGCTGCCCTCTTTTGGCCATGATCCATGTGAGCTGATGACAAGCAACTCAGTTGCTCTGTTCCATACATTCCTCTAGGCACTAAGGGTATAAAAACTCCACCTTAATGTAGAACACCTCCCTTGAGCACAGACACATACCAGTTCCTCAGACAGAGATAAAATACCTACCGGATATATTAGCCCCATTTACATACTCTGTGTGTGTGGGCAGAGGGGAATATTTCACTCACCATGCCAGTTTCTGGAAACAGGTCGGCAGAACAGAAATGTCTGTCCTTTAAAGAGTATAATTTAATGTGGGATATAGATATATAAACTGGCAATAATATGTTTGGCCAGTACTATGATCAGGAATTTATACAGTTCCATAGGAACATATAACAATGACTTAAGGGACAAAGAAGTCTTCAGATCTCAAATTGTGATCTGAAAATGAGAGTGGGGGTGTTCCACATACTACAAAGGTTAGCACACTGAACTCAACAAGCTTGGCCCCTCTGCAGAAATCTGGGCCACTCACATATACTTACCATCACACCAGATCTTGGGTCATTCATTCGGCTTGAAAATCTACTTACCTAAGAAAAACTAGTATTCTGATGGCCAAGGATGACTCCAAAGAAACCTAAGAACTCCTGCCACATAAAGGGTAAACAGAATGAAGACTGACTATCTAACAACTTCACTAAAGTTAAACCCATCCATTTCAAATCCCTGCTAGCTGTGGGCAGCAGCCAAGGAAAGCCTTCCTATTTGTTATCATTTACCATAACAGAGTTTTGCCAAAAGCATGCACTGGTCATAGCAAACACCCTCTTCCAACAACATAAGAGAAGATTCTACACATGGACATCACAAGATGGTCAACACCAAAATCAGATGGATTATATTCTTTGCAGCCAAATGGAGAAGCTCTATACAATCAGCAAAAACACGACTGGGAGCTGACTGTGGCTCAGATCATGAACTCCTTATTGCCAAATTCAGAATTAAATTGAAGAAAGCAGGGAAAACCACTAGACCATTCATGTGAGACCTAAATTAAATCCCTTAGATTATACACTGGAAGTGAAAAACAGATTCAAGGGATTAGATCTGATAGAGTGCCTGAAGAACACTGTCCTTATGGACAGAAATTTGTGACATTGTACAGGAGTCAGGGATCAAGATCATCCCCACGAAAAAGAAATGAAAAAAGGCAAAATGGCTGTCTGAGGAGGCCTTATAAATAGCTGTGAAAAGAGAAGTGAAAGGCAAAGAAGAAAAGGCAAGATATACCCACTGAATGCAGAGTTCCAAAGAATAGCAAAGAGAGATAAGAAACCCTTCCTCAGTGATCAGTTCAAAGAAATAGAGGAAAACAATAGAATGGGAAAGACTAGAGATTTCTTCAAGAAAATAACAGATGCCAAGAGAACATTTCATGCAAAAATGGGCACCAAAAAAAAGGACAGAAATGATATGGACCCAACAGAAGCAAAAGATATTAAGATGTGTCAAAAATACACAGAAGAACTATACAAAAAAGATCTTCAGGACCTAGATAACCACGATGGTGTGATCACTGGAATAAAGCCAGACATCCTGGTATGCGAAGTGCAGTGGGCCTTAGGAATCATCACTACAAATAAAGCTAGTGGAGGTGATGGAACTTCAGTTGAGCTATTTCAAATCCTAAAGGATGATGCTGTGAAAGCGCTGCATTCAATATGCCAGCTAATTTGGAAAACTCAAGAGTAGCCACAGGACTGGAAAAGGTCAGTTTTCATTCCAATCCCAAAGAATCGCAATGCCAAAGAATGCTCAAACTACCACACAATAGCACTCTTCTCACAAACTAGTGAATTAATACTCAAAGTTCTCCAAGCCAGGCTTCAACAGTACATGAACCATGAACTTCTAGATGTTCAGGCTGGTTTTTAGAAAAGGCAGAGGAACCAGAGATCAAATTGCCAACAGCTGTTGTATCATCGAAAAAGCAAGAGAGTTCCAGAAAAATATCTACTTCTGCTTTATTGATTATGCCAAAACATTTGACTGTGAATCACAATAAACTGTGGAAAATTCTTCAAGAGATGGGAATACTAAACCACCAGACATGCCTTCTGAGAAATCTGTATGCAGGTCAAGAAGCAACAGTTAGAACTGGAAATGGAACAACAGACTGGTTCCAAATTGGGAAAGGAATATTTCAAGGCTGCATATTGTCACCCTACTTATTTAATTCATAGGCAGTGTACATCATGCAAAATGCTGGGCTGGATGAAGCACAGGCTGGAATCAAGTTTGCCAGGAGAAATATCAATAACCTCAGATATGCAGATGACACCACTCTTATGGCAGAAAGTGAAGAATAACTAAAAAGCCTCTTGATGAAAATAAAAGAGGAGAGTGAAAAAGTTGGATTAAAACTCAACTTTCAGAAAACTAAGATCATGGCATTCAGTCCCATCACTTCATGGGAAATAGATGGGGAAACAGTGACAGACTTTATTTTGGGGGACTCCAAAATCACTGCAGATGGTGACTGCAGCCATGAAATTAAAAGACACTTACTCCTTGGAAGGAATGTTATGACCAACCTAGACAGCATATTAAAAAGCAGAGACATTATTTTGCCAACAAAGATCCATCTAGTCAAAGCTTTGGTTTTTCCAGTAGTCACATATGGATGTGAAAGTTGATGCTTTTGAACTGTGGTATTGGAGAAGACTCTTGAGAGTTCCTTGGACTGCAAGGAGATCTAACCAGTCCATCCTAAAGGAGATCAGTCCTGGGTGTTCATTGGAAGGACTGATGTTGAAGCTGAAACTCCAATACTTTGGCCACCTGATGCAAAGAGCTGACTCATTTGAAAAGACCCTGATGCTGGGAAAGATTGAGGGCAGGAGGAGAAGGGGATGACAGAGGATGAGATGGTTGGATGGCATCACCGACTCAGTGGGCATGAGTTTGAGGAAACTCCGGGAGTTGGTGATGCACAGGGAGGCCTGGTGTGCTGCAGTCCATTGGGTCGCAAAGAGTCGGACACCACTAAGCAATTGAACTGACTGACTGTGTCACCACCCCTAATGCTCTGTGATGCTTTCCCTTTAACATAACATCTCTTCTCCCCTGTTCCAAACCTCCCCACTGTGCCCTCTAGAATCCTAAGTCCTGAGTTATACAAAATCCCTCTATATTCACAGTCTTTTAACTGCTTCCTTCCTCCCTCTTATGCCTCACTTAAATTGGCCTCAGCCATTTCAAGCTGCTATAATAGAAAATCATAAATGTGTGGCTTATAAACAACAGAAACTTAATTACCACAGTTCTGGAGGCTGAGAAGTCAAAGATTAAGGGCTGGAAGATTCAGTATACTGTAAGGATCTTCTTCCTAATTCATAGACAGCCTACTTCTTGCTGTGTCCCACACAGCATAGGAGATGAGAGAGCCCTCTGGCATTTCTTTTATGAGGGGATTAACCCCATTTATAAGGGATTCACCCTCATGACCTAATCGCTTTAGTACCATCATATTGAGGATTAGATCTCAACATGAATTGGGGGGAAAACACAAAGATTCTATCCATAGAACTCCTCTCAAAATCTTATTTTTCCTGAATACTTCTTAAAGGAAAATTTCTCATTCCCTCACACCCCAAACTCTTTGTTCTTATTGCTGTGAGTGAGGCAAGGACCACCTAGTCCCCCAGTCACACTCTCCCTACCTAGTCACCATCGATCACAGTCATCTACTACCACCTGGTCCTTTTCCTTCTTCATTTAAGACCTTGGCAATAACTGTCTTCCTCTATACGCTGCTGTTGTCCTTGGGAACTTACAAAACTCATTTCGATGATGGAAGCTCTAATGCATCCATTGCTTGTGAACATGATTTTCTTCTTACTCTCTGACAACTCCGTCTCAATATCACTTACAGAATTCTACTCTCCATATATCCCTGTAATAGTAAATCACAGTACTGGCTCTCTTTTCTCCTCCATCCAGACCCTTTCCCTGGTAAATCTTTTCTACAGCTACAGCTTCAAGAAACATCTATGTACTAATAAATACCAAATCTTGACCTCCATTCCAGTACCTCTCTTGAGCAGCAGAAACACATACCTCATCATTTAAACAGATGATATTTTGATGGTCCACAGATAGCTAAACTGAGTTCATAGATTAATTCATCATCTTTTACCCAAAAGAGCTACTTGTCCCAAGGGTGACACTCATATACTCAAGCCAGAAATACAGGTTTCATCTTTTTTCTCTCTCCAGTTTCTCTGCACACCTACCTCATGGCCATCTCTATACTTCTTCCTTTTCCATTGCCCTTTTTCTAATTCAGGTCACCATCATCCTTCAAGTAGATTATTCTGCATCTCATTCTGCCACCCTGCCAATTCAATTGTCACACTACATCCATAGATTATACCATTCCTCTAACTTAAAAAAATAAAACACTTAAATAGGAACCTTCTGCTTTCAGGATGAAGCCAAAACTTCCCCTAGTAGAATAATATTCTCCTATGAGCTGGTCCCTCATTAACTCTCCAGCTTCATCTTTCATTCTTCTCACCCATAGTTTCATTTTTCTAAACATGCTGAACCACTCAGGTGGCATACTTCAGGATGGCACAACATTTACAAGCTTCTTAGAACAATTACAATTCTACTTGCATCTAAGACTAGAAGACAGCCTTATTAAATGTCTGACTGTGGAGAACACAGATTTCTAATGAAATCCATGTCTATGAACCCTAGATTTGTGCATAAAATAGCCATTTACACATAGACTTGATTTCTACAGACTTCTGGTAAGTCCTGAGGGGGCTACAAGAAAGAGAGAGGGAAAATAACACACCATTAACAGGAAAATTTTAGCTCTACCAGGTTCCTTAAATTATGACAATGCTTACACATGATTGGCCCAGAATTTAGGCTGCAGTGAACCATCTCTAATAGCTCAATTCCAAGGATAATAGAACTAAGCAACTCCTTGAAGATCCTCTATGTCCTCTCATTTTTAAATTCCCAGATTCTGGCACATAATCAATGCTTAACTATAGGCTGAAGATCCCTTGCAGGACTTGAGCCCATGTAACCTAAATTCTCCAGGACAAATATGATGTCAAACATTCTCTCTAAACCACAGAAATTTTCTGCAAATAAATTACAATGTTTATTAAAATATTCATGGAAAAGATCAAATAAATAAGCACTGAAATAAAATGACACACATTAAAAGAATAAGAACAGAAATGATTTGAGAAATCAGATGCCAAGGAAGTTTTGTGATAAACCATGAACACGATGCATACTAACCCATGTCACACATGTCTAGGTATGACTTCCCCAGTAGCTCAGTTGGTAAAGAACCCCCCTGCAATGTGGGAGACCTGGATTCGATTGCCAGGTTTGGAAGATCCTCTGCAGCAGAGCATGGCAACCCACTCCAGTATTCTTGCCTGGAGAATCCCCATGGACAGAGGAGCCCGGAGGGTTGCAGTCCATGAGGTCTCAAAGAGTCAAACACGATTGAGTGACTAAGCACAGAACAGCAAATCAGATAAGGATAAATCACATTAAAGCAATATTCTGCAGAGAAAGTAATTTTCTGATGGGTACAAGCTGAGTATCAGAATTGAAATGAAGAGTGAGAGGGCTTACCTTTTTAAAAAAATAATTCTTGGGATCTCATGAAGAAATCAATTGAGAAAACTGAAAAAGCTGAGTCTATTATATTAAAACAGTATATATTTTATGATGGAGTTAAGTCAGGTATACTAATTTATAATCACTCTATTATAAGATGATTGGATACATTCTCAGAGCCTCATTTATTCACTTATTTAAACAAATACTGAGGAACTTAGTGGCTAAGAATCCTCCTTGCATGCAGTGGACTCAGGTTTGCTCCCTGGTCAGGAAACTAAGATCCCCCATGCCACAGAGTAACTGAGTTCACGTGCCGCAACTACTGAAGCTCACACACTCTGGCGCCAGCAAGCTGCAACTACTGAGCCCATACACCACAACCAGAGAGTCCGTGAGCCACAACGAAAGATCCCACATGACCCAACAAAGATCCTGCAGGCCTCAACTAAGACCCAAAGCAGCCAAATAAATGTGTATATGTGTGTATGTGTGTGTGTGTGTATGTGTATATATACATACACACACATCAGAGATGCTCCGTATTTGTTTATATATATACATATATATATACAGAGCACCTCTGATGTGTCAGGTAATGTTCTCGGTACCTGGGATATGAACCTAATTATCAAA
Source organism: Cephalophus harveyi (assembly GCA_006410635.1). NCBI lineage: Eukaryota > Metazoa > Chordata > Mammalia > Artiodactyla > Bovidae > Cephalophus > Cephalophus harveyi. The sequence continues at coordinate 390,202 of SJYT01032126.1, read as the reverse complement.
ACAAACAGAGGTCTCTGCCTTCAAGAAGTTTATTTTTGAGGTGGAGACAGTACCAAGAAACATGCAGATTAGTAAAGTACACAGTGTCTTACAAGATAATAAATCCTAAAGGGGAAAAAATGTAGGGCATATGGCCAATGCAGCAAGGCCAGTAGAAGCTGTAAAATTAATAGGATGATCAGGGTAGCCTTCCTTCACAAGACACTTAAGCAACCACTTGAAAACAGTAAGGAAAGTTAATCAAACAGATAGCTGAGGTCAACACATTCCCTGGCAGAAATGACAGACAGCATGACAGAAAGACCAAGAATGGGAGGGCTTTTTACAGTTGTGATTTCACACTTATATTTTGATTTTATTAAGCTACTTCCTGCAGTCTCCAAAAAGGGAAGAATCATATCTGCTTTGCTCTATTTTTCTCTCCAGCACCTAGTCCTGGGATGGCACAGAGTAGCTGCTCAGAAAACATGTGATGAATGAGCTTCCCCGGTGGCTCAGATGGTAAAGAATTCACCTTTACCAATCCAAAGGAGATGGTAAATCTCCTGCAATGCAAGAGAACCTGGGTTCAATCCCTGGGCTGGAAAGATCCCCTGGAGAAGGGAATGGCAACCACTTCAGTATTCTTGCCTGAAGAATTCCATGGACCAAAGAGCTTGGTGGGTTACAGTCCGTGAGGTTGCAAATAGTCAGACATGACTGAGTGACTAACACTTAAATAAATAGAGGGGATTAACTTGTACAATTTACTTAATGAGCTCAAATAACTCTTTTTTGGTTAGCTAAGGCAACATATTCTATTCTGTCTACTTTGGATTTTGCCCCTTCATTCACTTTCAGCAGATTCTCATCTTTGTGTTCTACCCCATTATCGATTCATCCTACGAAGGGATGACTGAGTAATGGGATGACTGAGTACTTGCATCCGATACTCATTAATAATAGCAGAAAGTCTTCAGGCTCATTCTCTATCTGATAACTTTAAGAGTCCTTATAAACCTCCCAGTGCCATCTAATAAATGTCTACAACTAATTACTCTTCCTGAAGGAATTACTTCTTTCTTCTCTTATAAAGCTGAACAGATTCCCTTCCCTCTTTCTTTATTCTCTGGCTAGCTGCCTGTATTCTGCAGAATCAGTATTCTGTTCTGTGGTGTGGTGTGAGGAACACAGCTTGTTCCACTTCTTTTTGTCAGGAAGAGATTCTTCAGGTTTGGCTTTGAGCTTAAGATGGGTAACACTGAGAAGAAAAATGATTTCTACGATTTCTCAGGTATAACTCACTATTAAACATTTTCTTTGCATAAATTAGCTCAGGAATTCTGTTTCGCTATTTGGGACCCAATGCCATAAAAGATATAAAGACACATTATGCTGATTAAACTCCATGAATTCCACATCATATAAGAAAACCTCAACAACTGTGGTTGAGAGAAAAACAAAATTATAGTCTTGTAAAGCAGATTGTTATAAAGTATGTCTGAAAATCTTTTAGTATTTACTGTTCAAATAAATACAAAGAAAATCAAACAAAACACATAAGGTAAGAGTCTATCAACAGACAAATGAGTAAAGAAATTGTGAAATTATATATACATATATGTATGTGTGTTTACATATATCAATGAAATATTATTTATCACTTAAGGACATTCTGCCATTTACAACAACACGGGTGAACCTAGGGGACATTAACCCAGACACAGCAAAAAAAAAAAAAAAACTGAATCATCTCACTCATATGTGAAATCTAAAAAAGTTGAATACATGAAAGTAGAAAGTAGTAGTACAGTGGGTACCAGTGGCACAGAGGTGGGGAAAATAGGGGCATGTTGTTCAAAGGGTACAAACTTAGTTATATAAGTTGAATAAAATCTAATGTAATCTAGAGATCTAATTAACAGCATGACTATAGCTAATAACACTATACTGAATATTGGAAAGTGGTTAAGAGAATAGATTTCAGATGTTCGAGTTCCCAAGAAACAAACAACCACAACAACATCAGTAACTATGTAAAGATATGGTATATTAATTAACTTGGCTATAGTATTCATCTAACTATGTGTATATATACACATCCACAAACACCATGCTATGCACATTAACTATATACAATTTTATTAATAAAATAAATATGACAGAAATATTTCAATACAATGCCAAAAGGAATACTTTTCTTTATTTATTTATTTTTTTGTCTTTTCATTTTTTTTTAATTTTACTTTATTTTACTTTACAATACCGTATTGGTTTTGCCATACATCAACATGAATCCGCCACGGGTGTACATGAGTTCCCAATCTTGAACCCCCCTCTGACCTCCCTCCCCATACCATCTCTCTGGGTCATCCCAGTGCACCAGCCCCAAGCATCCTGTATCCTGCATCAAACCTAGACTAGATTCGTTTCTTACATGATATTATACATGTTTCAATGCCATTCTCTCAAATCATCCCACCCTCTCCCTCTCCCACAGAGCCCAAAAGTCTGTTCTATACATCTGTGTCTCTTTTGCTGTCTTGCATACAGGGTTATCATTACCATCTTTCTAAATCCCATATATATGTGTCAGTATACTGTACTGGTTTTTTTCTTTCTGGCTTACTTCACTCTGTATAATAGGCTCCTGTTTCATCCATCTCATTAGAACTGATTCAAATGTATTCTTTTTGATGGCTGAGTAATACTCCATTGTGTATATGTACCACAGCTTTCTTATCCATTCATCTGCTGATGGACATCTAGGTTGCTTCCATGTCCTGGCTATTATAAACAGTGCTGCAATGAACATCAGGGTACACATGTCTCTTTCAATTCTGGTTTCCTCGGTGTGTATGCCCAGCAGCGGGATTGCTAGGTCATAAGGCAGTTCTATTTCCAGTTTTTTAAGGAAATCTCCACACTGTTCTCCATAGTGGCTGTACTAGTTAGCATTCCCACCAGCAGTGTAAGAGGGTTCCCTTTTCTCCACACCCTCTCCAGCATTTATTGCTTGTAGACTTTTGGATCGCAGCCATTCTGACTGGTGTGAAATGGTACCTCATTGTGGTCTTGATTTGCATTTCTCTGATAATGAATGGTGTTGAGCATTTTTTCATGTGTTTGTTAGCCATCTGTATGTCTTCTTTGGAGAAATGTCTATTTAGTTCTTTGGCCCATTTTTTGATTGGGTCGTTTATTTTTCTGGAATTGAGCTGCAGGAGTTGCTTGTATATTTTTGAGATTAGTTGTTTGTCAGTTGCTTCATTTGCTATTATTTTCTCCCAAGGAATACTTTTATTAAATAATATGACCATTTATTCCAAACATACAGTACCTAATGGTATAAAGGAATGTTATAACAGAAATAAAGTTTATAGATAACTTGCTATGTTCTATGATGAAGTAATATAACACATGCAAAATGTGTCTGTTCATAATAGATGCATAATGAATTTAAGATATCTTTATCACAAGGATTTCACGTTCATGCTGCACTTATCCATCAGGTCAGTTCAGTTCAGTTGCTCAGTCCTGTCCAACTCTTTGTGACCTCATGGACTGAAGCGTGCCAGGCCTCCCTGTACGTCATCAACTCCTGGAGTTTTCTCAAACTCATGTCCATTGAGTCAATGATGTCATCCAACCATGTCATCCTCTGTCATTCCCTTCTCCTCTCACCTTGAATCTTTCCCAGCATCAGGGTCTTTTCAAATGAGTCAGTTCTCATTTGAGTCAGTTCACATCAGGTGGCCAAAGTATTGGAGTTTCAGCTTCAGCATCAGTCCTTCCAATGAACATTAGGGAATAATCTCATGTAGGATGGACTGGTTGGATCTCCTTGCAGTCCAAGGGACTCTCAAGAGTCTTCTGCAACACCACAGTTTAAAAGCATCAATTCTTCAGTGCTCAGATTTCTTCACAGTCCAGCTCTCACATCTATACGTTGACTACTGGAAAAAACATAGCCTTGATGAGACGGAACTCTGTTGGCAAAGTAATGTCTCTGCTTCTTAATATGCTGTCTAGATTGGTCATAACTTTCCTTCCAAGGAGTAAGCATCTTTTAATTCCATGGCTGTGGGCACCATCTGCAGTTATTTTGGAGCCAAAAATAGTCTGCCACCGTTTCCACTGTTTCTCCATCTATTTGCCATGAGTGATGGGACAAGATGCCATGATCTTAGTTTTTTGAGTGTTGAGCTTTAAGCCAACATTTTCACTCTCCTCTTTCAAGTTCATCAAGAGGTTCTTTAGTTTTTCACTTTCTGCCATAAGGGTGATGTCATCTACATAAATGTTATCACTATTTCTCCCAGCAATCTTGATTCCAGCTTCTGCTTCATCCAGTCCAGCATTTCTCATGATGTAATCTGCATATACCTTAAATAAGCCTGGTGACAATATATAGCCTTGACATACTCCTTTTCCTATTTGGAAACTGTCTGTTGTTCCATGTCCACTTCTAACTGTTTCTTCCTGATCTGCACACAGATTTCTCAAGAGGCAGGTCAGGTGGTCTGGTATTCCCATCTTTTTCAGAATTTTCCACAGTTTACTGTGATCCACAGAGTCAAAGGCTTTGGCATAGTCAATAAAGCAGAAATAGATGCTTTTCCAGAACTCTCTTGCTTTTTCCACAATCCAATGGATGTCGGCAATTTGACCTCTGGTTCCTCTGCCTTTTCTAAATCCACCTTGATATCTGGAAGTTCATGGTTCACATACTATTGAAGCCTGGCTTGGAGAATTGAGCATTACTTTTCTACCATGTGAGATGAGTGCAATTGTGCGGTAGTTTGAGCATTCTTTGGCATTGCTGTTCCTAGGGATTAGAAGGAAACCTGGTCTTTTCCAGTCCTGTAGCCACTGTTGAGTTCTCCAAATTTGCTAGCATATTGAGTGTAGCACTTTCACAGCATCATCTTTTAGGATTTGAAATAGCTCAACTGGAATTCCATTACCTCCTCTACCTTTGTTCTTAGTGATGCTTCCTAAGGCCCACTTAACTTCACAACTAGGATGTCTGGCTCCAGGTGAGTGATCACACCATTGAGATTATCTGGGTCATGAATATCTTTTTTGTACAGTTTTTCTGTGTATTCTTGTCATCTCTTCTTAATATCTTCTACTTCTGTTAGGTCCATATCATTTCTGTCCGTTATTGAGACCCTCTTTGCATGAAATGTTCCCTTGGTATCTCTAATTTTCTTGAAGAAAAGTCTAGTTTTTCCATTCTATTGTTTTCCTCTATTTCTTTCAATGATCAGTGAAGAAGGCTTTCTTATCTCTCCTTGCTATTCTTTGGAACTCTGCATTCAAAAGGGTATATCTTTCCTTTATTCCTTTGCTTTTTGCTTCTCTTTTTTTCGCAGCTATTTGTAAGGCCTCCTCAGACAGCCATTTTGCTTTTTTGCATTTCTTTTTCTTGGGGATGGTCTTGATCTCTGTCTCCTTTACAAAGTCACAAAACTCTGTCCATAGTTCATCAGGAACTCTATCAGATCTAGTCCCTTAAATCTATTTCTCACTTCCACTGTATTATCATTCAGTTCAGGCAGTCAGTTCAGTTGCTCAGTCGTGTCCGACTCTTTGAGACCCCATGAATCACAGCACGCCAGGCCTCCCTGTCCATCACCAACTCCCGGAGTTCACTCAGACTCAGGTCCATCGAGTCAGTGATGCCATCCAGCCATTTCATCCTCTGTTGTCCCCTTCTCCTCCTGCCCCCAAATCCCTCCCAGCATCAAAGTCTTTTCCAATGAGTCAACTCTTCGCATGAGGT
>SJYT01032126.1:317547-374007 GCA_006410635.1 Cephalophus harveyi | reverse complement strand
CATAAAAAACTGAGCAATAAAATTTTTTTTTAATTTAAGTATTCCTTCTCTGTTTCTCTCATCCATAATCCTCTCTCTCATCAGGTCTTCTCCTTATGATTAATTTTTCTTGTATTCATTTTGAAAAGATATATGTAGAGAAATTTACTTCTTAAAAATCTAGTAAAATTCCTTTCATATGTTAATACACTTTTGAAGAGTATATCACCATGTACACTCTAACTTCTACCACTAATTTAATCTCTGTCAATTATTTTCTATGGTAATATTTCCAAAATGTATCAGTTCTGGAAATCAAATACCTGGATTTCACTGAAATTTAAACTGCTAGTAAAAGTGAGAAAATTAAGGATGCACATGACTCAGTGGTAATCACTACAGTGGGACCTAGTGAACGAGGCATAGGAAAGTTCTATGGTAACTGAGTGAACCATCCAAGGCACTGAAAAAAAGCGCTGTACCTTCTTATCAGTCTTCCTGATTGTAACCGATAAAACAGTAAAGAGAATGTATGAAAACATGGAGTCTTTTCACTTTTCCCTTTATCCTTTTTATCAGCTTGTTTTTCTGCAGTTTCTGGCAAGTTACATTTGGGGTTTGTTTTGGGATTTCTGTGAAACTCTTTAACTTTTGTTTTGTGACATCCAATTGATGAACACTAATCATAATAAGGTATGATTATCTATTTGGAAATCACTCTCCCTTTAGACATCCTCACTTATTCTCAAAACACAGATTAACTTGATCACTGATCTGAGACTTGTGGACCAACCTGAACTAATTCTATCTTTTGCAAAAATTAGGAAACAGTGGGATTTTAGGCATGGATTTTATTCTTAATTGCCACAATTTCACACTTATTCTCTTCTTTGAGAACCAAAAGAGGTCTTCTGGAGCAAAAGGAAAAATGGGAGAAAACTGAAAAACACTCTCCACCCTTCTTAAGAATAAAATTACAGGAATGTGCATCTAAAGGATTTCTGCTGAATAAGCTAAAAATTAAGTCAAGAAAAAGGCTAAGAAAACCTCAGTCCTGATAAACTTTGGAGTCCATAATTATTAAAAATATAACTTTTAAGTGTATTTAATTCTATACTTATTTTCATTTTTGCAAAGGAGAAAAGGAAAGATATACCCATTTGAATGCAGAGTTCCAAAGAATAGCAAGGAGAGATAAGAAGACTTCCCCAGTGGTCAATGCAAAGAAATAGAGGAAAACAATAGAATGGGAAAAACTAGAGATCTCTTCAAGAAAATTAGAGATACCAAGGGAACATTTCATGCAAAGATGAGCACAATAAATGACAGAAATGGTAAGGACCTAACAGAAGCAGAAGATATCAAAGGTGGCAAGAATACACAGAAGAACTATACAAAAAGATCGTCATGACCCAGATAACCATGATAGTGTGATCACTCACCTAGAGCCAGACATCCTGGAATGTGAAGTCAAGTAGGCCTTAGGAAGCAACATTACAAGCAAAGCTAGTAGAGGTGATGGAATTCCAGTTGAGCTATTTCAAATCCTAAAAGATGATGCTGTTAAAGTGTTCACTCAAAATGCCAGCAAATCTGGAAAACTCCGCAGTGGCCACAGGACTGTAAAAGGTCAGTTTTCATTCCAATCCCAGAGAAACTCAATGCCAAAGGATGTGCAAATTACCGCACAATTGCACTTATCCCACACACTAGTAAAGTAATGCTCAAGATTCTCCAAGCCAGGCTTCAACAGTACGTGAACTTCCAGATGTTCAAGCTTCATTTAGAAAAAGCAGAGGAATCAGAGATTAAATTGCCGACATCCAATGGATCGTCGAAAAAGTGAGAGTTCCAGAAAAAAAATCTATTTTCGCTTTACTGACTATGCCAAACCATTTGAATGTGTGGATCACCATAAACTGTAGGAAATTCTGAAAGAGATGGGAATACCAGACTGCCTGATCTGCCTCCTGAGAAATCTATATGCAGGTCAAGAAGCAACAGTTAGAACTGGACATGGAACAACAGACTGATTCCAAATTGGGAAAGGAGTACATCAAGACTGCATATTGCCACCCTGCTTATTTAACTCATAGGCAGAGTACATAATGCAAAATGCCAGGCTGGATGAAGCACAAGCTGGAATCAAGACTGCCAGCAGAAATATCAATAACCTCAGATATGCAGATGATACCACCCTTATGGCAGAAAGTAAAGAAGAACTAAAGAGCCTCTTGATGAAAGTGAAAGAGGAGAGTGAAAAAGTTGTCTTAAAACTCAACATTCAGAAAACTAAAATCATGGCATCCAGTCCCATCACTTCATGGCAAATAGATGGGGAAACATTGGAAACAGTGACAGACATTTTTCTTTTCTTGGCTCGAAAATCACTGCAAATGGTGACAGAAGCCATGAAATTAAAAGATGCTTGCTCCTTGGGAGAAAAGTTATGACCAACCTAGACAGCATATTAAAAACAGACATCACTTTGCCAACAAAGATCCATCTAGTCAAAGGTATGGTTTTTCCAGTAGTCATGTATGGATGTGAGATGTGAGAGTTGGACTATAAAGAAAGCTGAATACTGAAGAATTTGTGCTTTTGAACTGTGATATTGCAGAAGACACTTGAGAGTCCCTTGGACTGCAAGGAGATTCAACCAGTCTATCCTAAAAGAAATCAGTCTTGAATATTCATTGGAAGGACTGATGCTGAAGCTGAAACTCCAATACTTTGGCCACCTGATGGGAAGAACTGACTCACTAGAAAAGACCCTGATGCTGGGAAAGATTGAAGGCTGGAGGAAAAGGGGGTGAAAGAGGATGTAACGGTTGGATGGCATCACCGACTCAATGGACATGAGTTTGAGTAACCTCTGGGTGTTGGTGATGGACAGGGAAGCTTGGTGAGCTACAGTCTGTGGTATCACATCGAGTCAGACACCACTGAGCAACTGAATTGAACTGAACTGCACTGTAGAGTATCCTGCAGTGGTCAGCAGTTGCTGTTGTTTAGTCATTAAGTTGTATCTGATTCTCTTGTGATCCTGTGGACTATAGCCCTATAGGCTCCTCTATCCATGGTATTTCCTAGGCATGAAAACTAGAGTGGGTAGCCATTCCCTTCTCCAGGGGATCTTCCCAATCCAGAGGATGAAACCTGCGTCTCCTGCAGTGGCAAGCAGATTCTTTACCCCTGAGCCACCTGGGAAGCAGTGATCAGCAATAGAATACACAAATAAAAAGTATCCATGTGCTGCTTAAAGAGGACTTAAGGATACTACCTAATAGGCAGTTTTCCATCTCAGTTTTCTCACTCAGGTGATTGCCTGTGTTCAAAGTCTGACCCTGTGACTTAGAGCTTGTCTTCAAATGAGTTATTTAATTTTTCTAAATTTTGGTTTCAAGTGTAAAACAAAGTAATAATATTTAAATCACACAAATGTTGTGAGTGTTAAAGGAGGAAAATCTACCTAGAATAGTCAGTACTTCATAAAAAGGAATCTAATATTTTATGCCAACCATTGCCAGATATTATTTGTGTCTTATATGCATGATTTATAAGTATAACACATAATAGCTTTGATATTTTCATCTTAAATACTAGGAAATGGAACCAATATGTATAACTGACCCAAGGACAAACATCTAACAATTGATATAATCAGGACTAAATGCAGGTCTTTCTAAGTTTTCTTCCCATTATACCACAGTGTCTCCCAAGCAGGGAAAATTGGTTGCAAATATGAACATAGCTCTTACCAGTAGATGGTATTAATCTTCATAAGGTTATTTGTGAATGTTTTAAAAAGACAAACCATGTAAAGTGTTTAGGGCAGTATTTGACACATACTCTTCATTATCACCATGTCCTATTTTGCTTCCTAAAACCCTTGTGGAGTATGGGATTCTGTTTTCCATCCCCTTATTAGACATTCTCTGCTGAACTTTCTTTTTAAAGTATTATCAGTTGATCATTTGACTCATGGATTACATAACCAGGAATTCTTTTTTTTATATTAACACCACTCACATAAAACTATAAGTAAAATAGAATGCTTGGTATAAAATGTAATATTAATTAAAATATTGAATGGGTTATCTTCAAATGAAGGAGCTATCTTTGTAGATTCATGAATAATATAAAAATATGAGAAAAATACAGAACCTATATTGTCTATATTACTCAGTGTATCTGAATTTTTTTCCAGCTTTATTGAGGTAGAATTGACATATAATGTTATGTAGTTTAAGGTGTACAATGTGATGATTTGATACACATAATATTTGTGAAATGATTACCACAATGAGGCTAGTTAGCACACCTGATATAACTTCCATTTATAAGTATGTATGTATGTATGTATTTGTGTGTGTGTGTGTGGCAAGAACATTTAAAATCTATCTTTGCAACTATCAAGTGTATAATATAGTATTGTTAATTATAGTCCCCAAGTTTTGTATTAAATCCCCAGAATTTGTTTTATGACAAAAAGTTTGTACCATTTGCCCAATATCTTCCCATTTCCCTTACCTTCCAGCCCATGGAAACCACCATTTTACTCTAATTTTACAAATCTTTTTTAGATTCTACATATAAATAAGTTCAGTTCAGTTCAGTCACTCAGTCACAGTCAAAGGCTTTGGCGTAGTCAATAAAGCAGAAATAGATGTTTTTCTGGAACTCTCTTGGTTTTTCGATGATCTAGTGGATGTTGGCAATTTGATCTCTGGTTCTTCTGCCTTTTCTAAGAAGATATTTATTTTTCTCTGTCTGACTTACTTAGCATAGTATCCTCAAGGTCCATATATATTGTTTCAAATGGCAGGGTTTTCTTCTTTCTCATGGCTGAATAATTTTCCATTCTATGTATACCACATTTCCCTTATCTATTTATCCATTGGTGGATACTTACATTGTTTTTATATCTTTGCCCTTGTGAGTAATGCTGCAATGAACATAAGAGTGCAGATATTTCTTCAAGATCTTGATTTCATTTCCTTCAGATAGGTACCCAGAAGTGGAACTGCTGGGTTGTATGGTAATTCTATTTTTAAGTTTTTGAAGAATTTCTATGCTGTTTTCCATAGTGGCTATACTAACTTTCAACGTAACTGAATTTAGTATGATGTTTTATGTAAGTTATCTTCTCCTCCTTAAAGGAACTGGAATGTGTCTCAGAGCACCTATCTGATTATTCCTAGTTTCATTTGGACTTAATCAGTGATTCTCAACTGGAGGACAATTTTGCCTCTGGGGAGTATTTGACAATGCCTGGAGAAATCTTTAGTTGCCACAAGTTAATGGGGAGGAGAGTGCTACTGGCATCTAGTGGAGAGACCAGGAATGCTCCTGAACATCCTATGAGCCACAGGACAGTCCCACAGGTGGATAAACTCCTGTGTAGGTCAACAGTTCTTAAGCCTGGCTGCACATTAGAATTTCCCAGGAAGCTTTTAAAACTGTCAATGCTGCTTGGATCTCCCCTACACCCAGAAATTCAGACCTAAGTGGTTTAAGGTAGACCTTCGGGTGTGGGGGTGTGAGTGTGGGTGTGTGTGTGTGTGTGTGTGTGTGTGTGTGCATGTCAGTTCCACAGGTGATTCTAACAACCAGAATTGTGAACCACTGGTCTAGATGAGGCTAACTATTTTAAGTTTAAAAAAAAAAAAAATGGAAGAAATATTTATAATGAGAGGAAATTCTCTCTGGGATTTTGCCAGAAGGATCCCTGCTCTCTATCCACCCTCTCCAGTTGTACCAGGAGAGTCCTAACTTTTGCCTGAGATCTTGTTAGAATTCACTTTTTGTTGTGGCATTTTCTAAAACAGTATGATACTGACAGGAATAAATCTCATTTAAATTAGCCAGACTCAAAAAGCAAAAGCCAACAGCTGGATCTTGGCCCATACGAAATATTCACAACAGCATCACATGTAAGACTTTTACCTGCCATCCTTGCTGTGAACAGCCACCTGGTTATTTTCTACTTTTTCTCTGAAATGTCTTTGCTTACCTCCCTTAAAGCTTGGATCTGCAATGCTGCTACCCTTCCTGCAAATTCACCCTGTCCTTGACTCCTCTTTCCGAGGCTCTTTGGCCCACTGCTTAATTACCTTCAACTCATCCAGAAACAACCCTATTTCAGTTTAATTCTCTCATGTAACCCCAAGTACAGAAGAATATCGCATTCCCACTAAATATTTGTGGTTCAGAATCCCTCTAGGGTCTCTTCTCTATGCTAGAAATTGCTTATTAAATTACTACTGTTATTGTTTAATGGAAACTCAAAATGTGTTGGGGGGGAAGAGGTTATTTAATTTCTCTAATTTAAGTTTCTCCACACAGATTGACTTAGAAATCTCATTAGACTGAGTGAAAGATTTTAAAATATACTATGGAAGATTATTCCAGGCACATTTATGACAAGGCTGATGACTAGGGATACTTTACAGTAACTGTTCAGATCATTCCCTCCTCCAGACAACAGCTTTCCCATCGGCTGCTGCAAGTCCAATTTCTACCAAAGGAGTACGGCTATTTTAAGTTATCTGACAAAATGTTTTTAACTCCCAGAAATAAAGAAAGCCAATTTAATGCATATCAGCTGTAGATTTTATTTCCTCCTCATGTAACATGCTTCTGCAGAGCAAATGGAAAACTCCTACGCCCTATAGAATTTGGACACTTTCTGTTTTAAAAAATGGCAAGTGTAAATGGGAGGAACAACATAGTTAGGAACTTCAGAGCTCTGCTGGTTACCATATGGCAAAGATAATCTCAGTAACATATCAAGAAGAGTACAGCATTAAAAATAATGTGATTTGTACCATGAAAATATTGATAATCAGTGTCAAAGAGAATCTGAGGAGTGTTTGAAAAAGAAATAATTTGGAATAAATAAACACCTATACTCATGAATTACAAAGAAACTATCTCTTTCTTAGCAATTTTAAGTCTCTACTCCTTGTACTGGGTAAACATGAAAGGTGTTGCTTTATAGCAGAGGTCTATAAAACTTTTCCGTAAAAGGTCAAATAGTAAATATTTTAGGTTTCAGGGCCACACTGTATCTGTCACAACTCAACTCTGCCACTGTAGTGTTAAAGCAACTATAGGCAACACATAAGCAAATGTGCTTAAATGTATTCCAGTAAAACTCTATTTATGGGCACTGAAATGTGAATTGTATGTAACTTTTGCATGTCACAAAATACTACTTGTTTTTCACTCTTGTAGAATGTTAAAAATTATTCTTAGTTCATAGGCCATACAAAAAGAGACAAAGGACTTGATTTGGCCCATGGGCCATAGCTTGCAGAACTATGCCTTACAGTTTTAGTATTTCTTTTCTCTCTGAATGGGGAGGGTATTAAAAATTAACTGTTGGAAAGAATTTATGGGACTTTCATTTCTGTCACTAGGGTAGAATAGAGATGTTGAAAACATTCAGACACTAACATGTGAAAATGTTTGTTAAAATTTGAAAGAGGGTGGGATTGGGCAGAAGAAGTGTTTTAAATAATTGAATGAGCCTACAGGAAATTAAGGGACTCTGATAAAGTTAGTAGTGTGAACACATATGAAGGAAAAGTGAAGTCACTCAGACATGTCCAATTCTTTGCGAATCCATGGACTGTAGCCTACCAGGCTCCTCAGTCCATGGGATTTTCCAGGGAAGAATACTGGCGCGGGTTGCCATTTCCTTCTCCAGAAGGAAAAGCAAGCACCAAAAATCACTAGGATATCAGAGAAAAATACAGCCTTTTGGGTGCCTAGAACTTTAAATATGCAAGAAGTTTGCCATTGTGCTTTTCTAAAAGGAATAAAAATGTTAACAAATTTAAAACTAAAGTGAAGAATTATGCAGAAGATTAGAAAACAGGCCAAGAGAAAATTAGTGAACAGTAGGCACATTTTAAGAAATTGCTTAGAATGTTGTACACAAAGAAAAAAGTATTGAAGTGCATTAAGTGACATGGAGGACAAAGGGATAAATTCTAATAATCATCCAAGTCCCAGGATGTCTTGACAATGGATATTATCTATATTTTCCATGGATCCAAGAGATAATAGAACTCTTTTTCCAGAATTACTGAAGGGTATCAGCATAGATCTAATATAAACTTAGTAAAACTGAAGATAATTTTTTTTAATCTGCAAATAGACACAAAATTAAAGCTCCTCTAAAAGAGAAATTGTAAAACAATTAGAAACTGAAAATAAAAGGAGTCAAGTGTCTAACTGAAGAGGCTAACCTTAGATTGAGGGATTCAGAAAATTCAGTTTTAATACCAGAGGTAAAATGTAAGTATATAAGTATAAATGTTGGTGAGCAGGTAGACATGATAGAAGAAGCTTGAAGAAGTTCTATTCTGAGAATCATTTATCCATGAAACAGATAAAAAGGTCATCAATTGAAAGTATAGCAAAGGTTGGTGGGGGAATATAGGGGTTTGAGAAAACATGGAATAATTGTTAGAAGGGTTAATAAAGTAAGGAAAGGTGGAATTATTGCAAGGAACACTAATAATCTTCTTGAAGTTTATGGTCACAAAATTCAAGTGAGATAATTCAGCTTCAGAAGTACAGGAGAACAAATAAGGGAAGAAAAATTGTATAGAATGATTTTACTAGGTAAAGACAAAAGTGAGAACATGAAGTGGATGAGAAAAAATTAAAACATGTTAGAAAATAAATTTAGGATCACATGAATCTGAACAGTAAATTGCCTGAAAAGATAGAGGACAATGGTCAAAAAGTAGCCTTCTTGAAACAGTTTATAGAGGGCTTGCCAGTGACTGGCAACAACAAAGACTATCAGGGAGAGGGACTGTGGAAGTAATGACCTGGAGAACAAGCTCAGTGAAGGAAAGAAATTCAAGGAACTGGGAAGCCACGACTATTAGAAGGATTTTCTATGTGGATACTGAAATCAATAAGAATCCAGATGGGAGTGGCTCAAGGAGTAAGAGTGAATCAAGAGTTTAAATTTTCTAAAAATGAAGGGTAATTACCTAGAGGATGTTAAATAACTACAGCATAAAAAGTAGGCATGAGAGAAAGCTGAAATAGTTTCAAAGCTACGTTTTCATGAGGAAGAATGGAGAATGATCTGGATGCTTTTGTGAAGGATGGCCTTCTGTACTGTAAGATGTTTAACAATATTCTTGTCTCCTGTCACTTAGTTGAGAGTAGCACCCTCTGGCCACAGTTATGACATCAAAGAATGTCTCCAGACATGACCAAATTTCCCATGAGAAGAACTGTCCCAATTGGTAACCCTTGCTCTATGAGTTGAGTTCAGTCCTCAGTCGTGTCCGACTTTAGTGACCCCATGGACTGCAGCATGCCAGGCCTCCTGGCCCATCACCAACTCCTGGAGTTTACACAAAATTATGTCCATTGAGTTGGTAGTGCCATCCAACCATCTCATCCTCTGCCTTCCCCCTCTCCTCACACTTTCAATTTTCCCAGCATCAGGGTCTTTTCTTTTCTTTTTTTTAAATTTTTATTTTACTTTACAATACTGTATTGGTTTTGCCATACCAGAGTCTTTTCAAATGAGTTAGCTCTTCACATCAGGTGGCCAAAGTACTGGAGTTTCAACTTCAGCATCAGTCCTTCCAATGAACATTCAGGACTGATCTCCTTTAGGATGGACTGGTTAGATCTCCTTGCAGTCCAAGGAGCTCTCAAGAGTCTTTACCAACGATATTGTTCAAAAGCATCAATTCTTCAATGCTCAGCTTTCTTTATAGTCCAACTCTATACATGAGTACTGGAAAAAACATAGCTTTGACTAGATGGATCTTTGTTGGCAAAGTAATGTCTCTGCCTTTTAATATGCTATCTAGGTTGGTCATAACTTTTCTTCCAAGGAGTTAAGTGTCTATTAATTTCATGGCTGCAGTCATCATCTACAATGATTTTGGAGCACAAAAAGTAAATAAATAAATATAGACTGTCACTGTTTCCATTGTTTCCCTATCTATTTGCCATGAAGTGATGGGACTAGATGCCATAATCTTAGTTTTCTGAATGTTGAGTTTTAAGCCAACTTTTTCACTCTCCTCTTTCACTTTCATCAAGAGGCTTTTTAGTTCTTTTTCACTTTCTGCCATAAGTTCTGTGTCATCTGCATATCTGAGGTTATTGATATTTCTCCTAGCAATATTGATTCCAGGTTGTGCTCCATCCAGCCCAGCGTTTCTCATGATGTACTCTGCATATAAGTTATTTTTTGATGATCCAATGGATGTTGGCAATTTGATCTCTGGTTCCTCTGCCTTTTCTAAAGCCAGCTTGAACATCTGGAAGTTCATGGTTCACAAGATTTTGAAAGCTGGCTTGGAGAATTTTGAGCATTATTTTTCTACTGTGTGAGATAAGTACAATTGTGCAGTAGTTTGAGCATTCTTTGGCATTGCCTTTCTTTGGGATTGGAATGAAAATTGACCTTTTCCAGTCCTGTGGCCACTGCAGAGTTTTCCAAATTTGCTGGCAGATTGAGTGCAGTACTTTCACAGCATCATCTTTTAGGATTTGAAATAGCTCAATTGGAATTCCATCACCTCCACTAGATTTGTTCATAGTGATGCTTCCTAAGGTCCACTTGACTTCACATTCCAGGATGTCTGCCTCTAGGTGAGTATCACACCATCATGGTTACCTGGGTCATGATGATTTTTTTGTATAGTTCTGTGTATTCTTGCCACCTCTTCTTAATGTCTTCTGCTTCCGTTAGGTCCCTACCATTTCTGTTCGTTATTGAGCCCCTCTTTGCATGAAATGTTTCCTTGGTATCTCTAATTTTCTTGAAGAGATCTCTAGTCTTTCCCATTCTAATGTTTTCCTCTATTTATTTGCATTGATCACTGAGGAAGGCTTTCTTATCTCTCCTTGCTATTCTTTGGAACTCTGCATTCAAATGGGTATTTCTCTCCTTTTCTCCTTTCCCTTTCACTTTTCTTTTCACAGCTATTTGTAAGGTCTCCTCAGACAACTGTTTTGCCTTTTTGCATTTCTTTTTCTTGGGGATGGTCTTGATCACAGCTTCCTGTGCCATTGCTCTATAGCAACATTTTTTACCAAGTTCTCCATTCTCATAAATTCCTCTCTACTATTTTCTCATGGCTTTCCTAACTGGCATTCATGCCCACCATTCTACTAAATATGCTTTTATGAAGGTCACTAATGGCCCCTCCATTGCTAACTCAATATTAATGTTTGGTCCCCCTGATAGTTCTCCCAGCATTTCACAGTTGATAATGTCCTCTTTGATAAAACACTTTTTTCACTTGGATGACAGGACACCCAACTCTTCTGATTTTCATATTTCCTCACCAGTGGCTCCTTCTGGTAATTCTTACTGATCTCCGATCTTGTTAAAGTGGCCTAAGATTCTGTCTCTGGCTTCTTTTCTACCCTCACTCCTTTGGTGAATGCATCCAATCACATAGATTTAAATTGCTACCTATATGTTGATGACTCTCAGTTTTACATCTCTTTCCAAGTCTTCCTCACTGCACTGAGACTTATATAGTTAGATACCTAAGGACACATTACTTTCCATATCTAACTGGAATCTGAAATTATAGCAAAAATGAATCATCCAATATTTCTCCTAAAACTTGACCCACCCCACAGCTTTTCTTATCTCAGTTCAGTTCAGTTCAGTCGCTCAGGGCAATGGCAACTACTTTATCTCAAGATTAAATAAAACATCTTGAGTAATCTTTACTCCTCTCTTTTTCTCCCATGCCACCTCCAATTCATTAGAATATTCTCTTAGATCTACTTTGAAAACATCCAGAATATAACACTTTCCACATCCTCAAGATGTAAAAGTCAAACATGTTACTATGGCCTTGTTTTTCAGTAACTCAGTCATGTCCAACTCTGTGACCCCATGGACTGCAGTACACCAGGCTTCCCTGTCCTTCACCATCTCCTGGAGCTTGCTTAAGCTCATGTCCATTGAGTCAGTGATGCCATACAACCATCTAATCCTCTGCCATACCCTTCTCCTCTTGCCTTTGATCTTTCTCCCAGCATCAGGGTCTTTTCTAATGAGTTGGTTCTTTGCATCAGGTAGTCAAAGTATTGGAGCTTCAGCATCAGTCCTTCCAA
This sequence comes from Cephalophus harveyi, assembly GCA_006410635.1. Taxonomy (NCBI): domain Eukaryota; kingdom Metazoa; phylum Chordata; class Mammalia; order Artiodactyla; family Bovidae; genus Cephalophus; species Cephalophus harveyi. Next base: position 361,896 of record SJYT01032126.1, on the reverse strand, counting down.
TGAATATTCAGGACTGATTTCCTTTAGTATTGACTGGTTTGATTTCCTTGCAGTGCAAGGGACTCTCAAGAGTCTTCTCCAACAGCACAGCTCAGAAATACTCATGTACCATGGCCTACAGAGACTGAAATGATTTGGCCCATGTTATTTCGTAGAGTGGGTTATACAGTTTTTCCCCTCATATCAAGTCCATCTAGAACTTCAGAATATGACCTTATTTGGAAATAAAATATTTGCAGATGTAACTAGTTAGGATGAGATTAGACTGCATTAGGGTAGACCTTAATCAAAGACTTTCCTTATAAGAAGGGAAAAAGAACAAAAACACAGACACACAAGGGGTAGTGGGTTGTGGAGAAATAATGCCAAGAAGGAAGAGATTGAATCAGTGCATCTGCAAACTAAGGAATGTCTAGAATTGCTAGCAACCACCAGAAGCTATGAGAGAGGCATGAAACAAACTCCCTCAGAACTCCAGAAGGAATAAACCTGCCAAAACCTATATTTCAGACTTCTAGCCTCCAGAACTTTGAGAGAATACATTTAGGTTGATTTGAGCCACTCTTTAATTAACTTTGTGATGGAGAGTAGCCAAGATGGTAGAGTAGGAAGACCCGGTGCTCACTTCCTTCCAGGGGCACATCAAAATTACTATTTACAGAGGAAACTATTGATGAGAAAAACTGGAAGATTAGCAGAAAAGATCTTCTACAACTAAAGATATAAAGAAGGAACCACAATGAGACAGGTAAGAGGAGTGGAGAAGCAATATAGTCAAGCCCCAAACTCTTGGATGGGTCACCACAAAGAGGCGATAATTACAATTACAAGAGACTCTCCCCAAGAAGTAGTCAGAGCCCCACATTGGGCTCTCCAGCCAGGCATCATGCACTGGGAATAGGAGCTCCCAGATTGTTTGGCTTTAAATTCAGTATTATTTACTTCTGGAAGACCCAGTGGGCTGTGGGAAATAGAGACTGCTCTTAAATGGCACACACGGTCAATCTTAAGGGAGATCAACTCAGAATATTCATTGAAAGGACTAATGCTGAAGTTGAAGCTCCAGTATTTTTGGTCATCTGATGCGAACAGATGACTCATTGGAAAAGTCGCTAACTCTGGGAAAGATTGAGGGCAGAAGAGGGCATCAGAAGATATGATGGCTGGACAGCATCATTGATGCAATGAACTTGGGCAAACTCCAGGAGATGGTGAGGGACAGGGAGGGCTGGCGTGCTGAAGTCCATGGGGTTACAAAGAGTCAGACATGACTGGGCAGCTGAACAACAACAACAAAACCTTGCACACTCTCGGGGTATGGGGCAGAAGCAGTAATCTGAAAGGTACCTAGGTCAGACTCACCTGCTGATCTTGCAGAGTGTACCAGAGAAGTAGAAGGCAGCTGGGGCTGGGCCCGGGGGTACGGACACTAACAACAGCCTTTTGGAGGAGCTCCTTCTACAGCACGGACGCTGGTGTTGGCAAGCACCATTTGTGATCCTCCCTCCTGGTTAACGCAGGGACCCAGCCCCACCCATCAGCTTATCAACACCAACACTGGGACACCTCAGGGCAAACAGAGGGCCCAGCAGAGACACAGCCCCATCCACCAGCAGTCCTGCTGCATAAGGACTCCTCAGGCCGTAGAGGCCCCAGGACTCAGGCCTGTCCACCAGAAGGTCCAGGACTCAGCCTCACATATCAATATGCTGCACCAACCCGAAAAACACAGGGCCCTGCAGCCAGAGGCCCTGGGTTCTGGCTCCAGTGACCAGTGGCTGGTACTAGATGCAGGACCTGGCCTCATCCACCAGTGGCTAGGCACCACCCCAGGACCCAACCTCACATACCATTGGGTGGGCACCAGCCCCATGACCCTCTAGGTTCTGATCCCATCCACGAGCAGGCCAAAACCAGCTGTGGAACATGCGGGATGACACACCAGCCATGTTAGGAATTGACTCTACCCACTCAGCTTCTGGGCCTCCAAAGGCACCTATAGCCAAAGATCTAGGAACCTGGCTCAACCTACCAATGATCCAGCACTAGCTCTGGGACCCCCTCAGGCCTGGCCCCAACCACTAGCAGGTCTACACCAGCTTTAAGATGCTGTGGACCCCTCAGTCAGTTGCCCCAGGATGCACCCCCACTCATCAACATGCCTATGTCCGTTCTGGAACACCTCAGACTTTGTAGACAGCCATGTTTGAAACTTGCCTCACCCACCAGCAGTCTGACATTATATCTAAGACCCCCAGCCCAGCAACCACCCACTCTAGAACCTGACTCCACTCTCCAATAGGCCAGTACTAGCCCTGGGACCCGTGGAGGCCCACAGCCATTAGCCTTGTAACCTCACAGGCAGTTGGCAGCCTCCAAACAAGGCAGGGCCTGGCAACCATCTAACAGGACTAGGGGCCAGCCATGCCTACAAGACAGTATGCAATAGTCAGCCTACCACAACAGGATTCACTCAGCACAAACAGAGTGTACCCCTAGAGCATACAGCTCTGGTAACAACAGGGGAGTATATTGAGGGGGCACATATGACATCACCTATAAAAGGCCACTTTTCCAAAGTCAGGAAACAACCAACCTATCAAATACCTAGAAATAAAAACAGCAAACTGGACAAAATTAAACTACAGAGGAATATGTTCAAAATTAAGGAACAGGATAATACCTCAGAAAAACTAAGTGAAATGGAGATAATCAAGATACCTGACAAACAGTTAAATGTAATGATCAAAGAATACAGGGGGAAAATGGATGAAAACAGTAAGAAGTATTTAAAAAGATGGAAAACAAAGAAAAAATAGGGCTAAAAAATAGAATAGATTAGATGATACAGAGGAACAGATCAGTGAGCTGAAAGACAAAACTAGTGAAAATCAATGAAAGCATTATAGGAAAAAAATAATAAAAGGAAATGGAGACAGTTGAAAAGACTTCTAAGACAACATCAAGCATGCTGCTTCTGCTGCTGCTGCTGCCACTAAGTCGCTTCAGTTGTGTCCAACTCTGTGCAACCCCATAGATGGCAGCCCACTAGGCTCCCCTGTCCCTGGGATTCTCCAGGCAAGAACACTGGAGTGGGTTGCCATTTCTTGCTCCAATGCATGAAAGTGAAAAGTGAAAGTGAATTCGCTCAGTCGTGTCCGACTCTTAGCGATCCCATGGACTGCAGCCCACCAGGCTCCTCCATCCATGGGATTTTCCAGGCAAGAATACTGGAGTGGGGTGCCATTGCCTTCTCCAATATCAAGCATATTAACATTCAAAATATAAGAATCCCAAGAGGAGAAGAGAAAAGAAAGGGGCAGAGAACATATCTGAAGACATTAACTGCCAAAAACTTGCCTAACCAGAAACAGACATCCAAGATATCAAAGCCACCTAAGTACCTATCACTAGAGGAATGAATAAAATGTGAATGAATGAATGTGATTTACACCTATATAAAATGGAATATTACTCAGCCAGAAAAAAATAATGAAATCTTGCTCTTTGTGATAACATGGATGGACCTAGTGGATTTTATGCTAAGTATAATGATTCAGAGAAAGAGAAATATTATATGACTTCATTTATATCAGGAATCTCAAAAATAAAACAAATGAACAAACAAAACAAAAACAAAGTTAAAGATAAATAGAACAAACAAGTGTCTGCCAGAGGAGGGGGTTGTGGGGAAAAAAGAAATAGATTAGGGAGATTAACAGTTACAAACTTCTAGTTGCAAAATAAATGAATCACAAGTATGAAATGTACATGGTGGGGAATAAACTCAATAAGTAACATCTTTGTATGACATAGCACAACTATATTTATCATAGAGATCATTTTGAAATGTATAGAAAGAAATCACTGGATTGTATAACAGGAACTAACACTAATAGTGTTATAAATCTGTTTTACTTCAAACAAACTCAGAAAACAGATCAGATTTGTGGTTACCAGAAATAGAGGAAGAGGGGAGGGGTAACTGGATGAAGACAGTCAAAAGGTACAGAACTTCCAGTACATTACAACCTGATGTAATGCACAACATGATAAATACAGTTAATGCTGCTGAGTATTATATCTGCAAGTTGTTAAGAGTAAGTCCTATGTGTTCTCATCACACACACAAAAATCATTTTCTATTTTCTTTAGTTTTGCATCCATATGAGGTTATGGATATTCACTAAATTTATTGTGATAATAATGTCATAAAGTAAGAGAGTCAAATCATTATGCTGTACATCTTAAACATACACAGAACTGTATGTCAATTATATCTCAATAAAAACTAGATGAAAAAATGTTTGTGGTACTATACTAAGGCAGCCCTAGGAAATTAATACATTTCTTTAATCTCATCTCCTTCTACCCTTTCCCTTGGTCATTCTACTCCAGCTACAACCTACTTGCCAGCCCTTGAACACCTAGGCACACTCTTGCCTCAAAGCTTTTCTATTTTCTGTTTTCCAACCCTGAAACACCCTTTCCCTAGATGCTTACATAACTCTTCCACTCCTGCTCTGTGTTTGCTCAAAAGTCACCTTGAAATGATGTCTTATATATTTATTGATAAAAATTCAACAGCATTCCCTTTCTTCTTTATAGTTGTTATTTACCAACCTAGAAGCTTTCACCTCCCAGAAGTCTATGAAATTTACTTATTTTTTAAATTGTCTTTCTTCTTGTACCATAATATAAGCATAATGAAAGAAATAATTTTTCTACTTCTTTTGTTGACATATCTGCAATGTCCATACCTGTGCTTGGCATATCATAAACTTGTTTCTCCTGTTTACTTTTTTCAATGATTTATTTGTATCAGTTTATACTCACATAGATTGACATTATACTTTGGGTTATAATGCAATACACATTATCTATTAATATTTTTTTGCTCAAAATATTCTGGTTTGGCCTTTGGGAGCTCTTTCAGGTTGACCCATTAACATAGTCCTATCCTCGTGTTTTTTGAGTATTTTCTTCCTCTCTGGCACTATACAATGATACAAGTCCATGTCATATTTTCTTTGCCCCAGCCCTAAAACCAGCCATTTATTTCAGCATAATAAGAAACTTTATTATGTCTCTCAACAATTGGAAGAGAAAGAAGACAAAAATTAGTTAAGATATATTAATAGAAGATGTGAATGGCAAAATAAAGGAATTTGTTCCAAAGGGCATATACACAGGATTGAACCAACAATTGTAACCTTCACATTTTTTCAAGCATAGAAGAAATAATTCTGAAGAATGACCAACTACTAGGCCACATGTGTAAACAAAATCCGATAAATTCAGAGAACTGTGTCAACTGGACATGTCTGCTAAATCCAATGCAAAAAATGTTAAAATCAATTGTAAACATATGGTTCTTCAATCTTAAACAGTTATGGAAATTCAAAAGCATTCCTCCAAATGACTGATAGGTCAAAGAAGAAATCATAATAGAAATATAAAAATACTTATAATCGAACAACAAAAATATGACAAGCTACAGCTTGTTGAATGCAACTAAGAAATATGAAGCCTTAATTGCTTTTATTAGGGAAAAACTTTTCAAAAATCAATGATCTAAGCATGCAAATAACACATTTAAAAAGGTCATCAGAATAAAGCCAAAGCAAGCATAGAGAAAGAAATAAAGGTTAGAGCAGAAAATAATGAAATGGCAACCAAATATGGAATAGAAAGATCAACAAAGCAAATGTTGGTTTATTTAAAAAGATAAAAAGAGAGAAGCAAGAGTAATGAAGGGAAAATTAGAGCATTTAGGAGAAAACACAGTAAAAATACTAGCATTGAAAAATATAACCCACAGATGTTGAGAAACTGTCTCTTATACACATCTAGATGTGTATAAGAGACAGATTAAATAATAGTTAATTTCATCTGTGAACATAGACAAAAAACAATTTTAAACCTTAGTAAATCAAATCCAATAATGTTTTAAGAAGATTAAATTGTGACCAAATTGGTTTACTATATTCGACACTGCAATCAGAAAACAAAAAATCAGAAAACAAAAAATTTATTGAATATATACACCATGAATATATTAAAGCAGAAAAAATGACATGATCATCCTGGTAAATGAGAAAATCATTTTTTATAAAATGTATTATCTTTTCATGATATCAAAAAACATAGAAGGCAAGGCTGGAAATAATATTGCTTAACCTGATCAGAGGGTAACTACCAAAACCTACTATAAACATCAAACATAATGGTGAAATGTTGAAAGCATTCCCAATAGTGTAAAATAAAAGATATCTGCTAGAACTAATTCTCTGCAGCATTGTATTAGAAATTCTTTAACACAGAGCTTAAGGGGAAACAAATGAAAGTTACAAGGATAAGAAATGAATAAACCAGATATTGCTAATACTTGGAAATGCTGTAATTGGCTGGGCAGAAACCCTAAAAAGAAACTACAGACAGACATCAGGAAATTCTAAAAGAATTTAAGTGTTGATGAAGATGTTGTTGAACATAAAATACACAAAAAAAATTTGCATTTCTGGACATCAGCAACAGTTTGAAATTTTGTTTGAAAATGTAACTCTAAATATATAACCACTTATTATAGCAACAAAAATAAAAGGTAGCTAGGAATAAATCTAAGAAAGATGTGCACTATTTTTATAGATAGAACTATAAAACTTTATTAAAAGCTGTTAAAAAATCTAACCCAAATAGAGTGATAAACCATATTTTTTGATAGAAAGATTCAAACTCATAAAGCTGTCAATTCTCTCAACTTGATCTACACATTTAAGGCAATTCCAATCAGAATCCCAATAGGATTTTTCTTCTCACAGAACTTGACAAGCTGATTCTAAAATTCATGTGAAAGAGCAAAGAGCCAAATTACACAAAATATTCCTAAGAAAATAATGTTGGAATATTTGCCCTACTGACTACCAATACTTTATTTTAAAGCTATGGTTATTAAGTCAGTTTGGTGCATCATAAGTAAAATAGACCAGTGAAATATGGAACACCCAAATAGACCCACATGCATATGGAAACTGATTTATCACAAAGATAGTATTATAAAGCAGTAGGAAAAGTATAGACTTCCTAACAAATGGTTTTATGACAATTGCTTATCTATATGAAAAAAAAATGGATCTCTACCATACATCATATATAAAAATCAATTCCTAGAGAATTAAAAATAAAGGTAAAAAATAAACTCATAGACTACTTTGAAATAATCTAGGAAAGTATCTTCATAAATGTGTACTAGGAAAATATTTCATAAAAAGAATCAAAAAACACAAACAACGATTAAGGAAAAGATTGATAAATTTGACTTTAAAATTAAGAACTGCTAATCGGAAGAAAAACATTTATGTATGTGCTTGGGGCAGGGGGGATAGAGTTTACACAAATGCACACACACACATGCACAAACACACAGGTACCAAAGGATTAGTAGGTATGGATTATAAAATCTCCAAATTGTTATGATAAAGACAAATAAACTGGCCAAAAGAAGGAGGAAAAGGCTTGAACAAACATTTCATAGAAAAGAAAACACAAATGACCGCTAATCATTAAAAAAAAATGCTCTTCTTCATTAGTAATAATAAAATGCAAACTAAAATCAAATATAAGCTTCATATTTTATATAGTCCTTGATATATATATAAAATGAAGTTCACAAAAAATTTTGTTCAAAAAAATCACTTTGTTATTAAGGTAAAAAACTGATTGAGAAAAGGTGGAACCAGTATATTCAGAATATTATCACCATGAGCAAGCAACAAAGGATGACTAAACTCTTAAGGCAATACTAATGAGAGAAAAAAGAAAGGAAATTCTAAAGAGTGATATGAAGAAAGACCTTATCCTATCCACCACTTATCCTTAGTCCCTAGAGCAATATCCAGCACACAGTGCTATTTAACATTTGCTAAATTAGTAAATACATTTAATGATTGATAAAATATGAGACACATGAGGAATGAAATAACCAAAGGAATCTACAATGATTAGCAAGTTATTTTCCATTTTGTTATTTTCACAAGTATAAAATTGTACCTCCAAACATTTTTAATTTTTATACCTGGATAAATAAAGAGGTTGATCTCCATATGTTTCATCACTAATGAGGTAGAAATCTTCCATATGCTTGCTTATAGTTGTATCTATTTTTTTCAATTATGTCCTTTGCCAACTTATTTATTGAACTTTTCACACTTTATAGAATAATGTTGGTATGAATCTTTGTCTCTTATTCAAGTAATATTTCTAAATGTTCTGTTTTTAAACTGTATTTTTAAATGTGTATAAGAGACAGGGACATGTCTGCTAAATCCAATGCAAAAAATGTTAAAATCAATTGTAAACATATGGTTCTTCAATCTTAAACAGTTATGGAAATTCAAAAGCATTCCTCCAAATGACTGATAGGTCAAAGAAGAAATCATAATAGAAATATAAAAATACTTATAATCGAACAACAAAAATATGACAAGCTACAGCTTGTTGAATGCAACTAAGAAATATGAAGCCTTAATTGCTTTTATTAGGGAAAAACTTTTCAAAAATCAATGATCTAAGCATGCAAATAACACATTTAAAAAGGTCATCAGAATAAAGCCAAAGCAAGCATAGAGAAAGAAATAAAGGTTAGAGCAGAAAATAATGAAATGGCAACCAAATATGGAATAGAAAGATCAACAAAGCAAATGTTGGTTTATTTAAAAAGATAAAAAGAGAGAAGAAAAACTTGGTATACAATAATCTAGATTATTTTGTTTGACTTTTATACTTTACCTACTTACACATATATTTGGGTTTATGTTAGGTATGAATTTGATTTATATTTATCCAGATTCCTACAATCTTTCCAATTCCACTGTACTGTCACATAAAAACATATTACACAGATTAATGCCATTTCCTGAGTTTTCTATGCTATTGCATTAATCCATATTTCTATTCTTGAACTTAATTGTAGCTTTATAATCAACTGTCTGTTCTCTCTCCTCTACTGACTCCTCCTTCACCGCATACGAAGAACTGCTGCTCCCTGAAGCAACTCCTGCTCTTTCTTCCGGGTCTCATCTATTCCCATGGCTTGTACTCACACGTTGATGACACATTCCTCACAGTCTCTAGCCTAAATCTTCTCTGAGCTCCAGATCCATGACCAACTGGGCATTTATTCAAGATGTCTTAGAAGGATATCAAGAGTAACATGTCCAAACAAACCGCATTTTATTCCCATTTTCCTCAAACATAGTTCTTCTGTATTCCTTGTCTGTACAAGGAAGTATCTTTGCCTCAGTTACTTAAGATCACATGATCAAAAAACCTGGGAGTGCACGCTTCCTTCTGATTTATTACAAACATCCAGGCTATCACCGGGTTCTATCTATTCTCTTTGAAACTGTTTTCCAAATAACAAAACAACAGCAGGGAATTAATACTAAAAAGTGTGTCAGTTCAGGTCCCCAGGAAGCAGGTAGGATTAGCAAGAGATTATTGGGAAAAATTCCTGGAGGGGAAAGTGGATGTAAGCCAGAGGAGGCTGGGAGAGGACTCTGACCAAGACGCAGGTAAACCTGTGTGAAGGAGGAGGAAAAGAGGGAAGGAAGGTTGAGTAGAAACTTCTCAGACCACAGTGCAGTCCTGAAAAATGTTTTGAAAAGCCAATGGGGAGTCCTCAAGATAAATTCACTGTTCAGAGGTGTCCCACATCTCCCAGCAAAGGACCTGCCTTAGTATCCCCACCACGCTCAGTTACTAGCTAAAAGCAGCCCAGGGAAATGTGGCCTTGGTGGAAATGCGGTGATAGATTTCAGACCACAGCAGCTGAGGCTGTTACTCTCCCTGCAATCGAAGACCTGAAAGGCAAATTTTCATAAATGGTTCAGAGGCTCTGAGTAATTTGCCACAATTTCACAGAAGAAAAAATAGGGAGCCATTATTCAAACCCATGCAGTGTGACTTCACAACTCACACCATTGACTGCCATGCAAAGCTTTCTCCCTTGACCACCTTTATGTCAAAGTATATTGGAACCTGTGTCTAACTCACTTCCTTAGTTTTCAACCTTCTTCATCAATCCATCCTTCCACAAGAAGCCAAACAATATTATTAAATAGGAATTCTGAATGCTGCCCTCCTTCTCAAAGTTATTCAATGCCTTTTACACACTTCCAGAATAAAATTTAAAGTTCCTAACACAGCATATAGTCCTAATTATCTGATGTCTATCTACCTCTCAAGCTATATTTTCTAACATTATTTTCAACTTTACAAAAATATTTATTCCTCCATTCTTCACTTGTCTATTCAATAAGTGTTAGCGGAACAGCTACCACGTGTGACAATTCTGTCTTAAGAACAAGAAATTTACTGAAGCTAGATGATGACGTCCCTAGTCTCGTGGTACTTATGTTCTCTTTAGTGAGATAGTAAGTACCAAATTAACAAATTCAGAGAAGGATAAGTGTTATGAATAAAGTAAGTCAGAAAACTGTTATAGGAGTAACTAGATTGGGAAGGTGTTCAAGAAAGGCTTGAATAATAAGAAATCAACTTTTGAAAGTCTGGAGGGAGAACATTCTAGCAGAGGGAACACAGGTAAAGACTAAGGAGAATGGTTCAAGAAACAGAAAGAAGGCCAAAGTGTCTAAAAAGTAACAGACAGGCGAAACAGATCAGGAGAAATAAGAGGTTTGGCACTGTGAAGTCAAAAGGGGGTACTAGGCAAAGGATTGATGTAACTGGATTTTTATGTTTTAAAAAGAACACTTTTGGCCACTGGATAAAAAGCGAATTGCAAGGAACAAAGACAGGAAAGGAAGTCGTAGGTACCCGGACATATCACACTTGCCTATGTCTCTCTATTTTACACCTTCAGCAAAATTTTTCTCATCTTTTAGATCTCAACCAAAATAGCAGGTCTGTGAAGACTTCTCTCATTCACCCAGGAAGATCTGAGTACTCCTTCCGCAGCATCCCACTGCATCAGAGGAAATCAGAGCAAATTGTCAGAGTCCTCATCCTTTGGAAGGATCAAAGAACAATGTACATTTCTGGCATCTGTGTTATTTTTCTTTATTTATTAGAGAAAATATTGGTGTTGTCACTCTGTCTCAATTTACTCCAGCTCCTAAAGTTGAAGCTGAATGAAAGAATCAGTTACACATTTAAAGAGGTCAAAGTCATTTCTATATAAAGCCAGCATGCTAGAGCAAACTTATCCTAACACTCAGCACATATATGCCAAAAGGGGAGCTTTAAAATATTATGTGCTAGGGCTTCCCTGGTGGTCCAGTGGTTAGAATTCACCTGCCAATGCATGGGACATGGGTTTGATCCCTGGTCCAAGAAGATGCCATATGCTGCAAAGCAACTAAGTCCATGCACCACCAACTATTGAGCCTGAGCTCTAGAGCTTGGGAGCAACAACTACTGAGTCCACACACCTGTGATCTGCAACAAGAGAAGCCACCACAGTGAGAAGCCTGTGCACCACAACCAGAAAGTAGCCTCTGCTCTCTGCAACTAGAGAAAAGCCCACGCAGCAGTGATGACCCAGCACAGCCAAAATACAAATAAATAAATGCGTGTGTTAGTCGCTCTGCTGCTGCTAAGTCACTTCAGTCGTGTCCAACTCTGTGCAACCCCATAGACGGCAGCCCACCAGGCTCCCCCGTCCCTGGGATTCTCCAGGCANTGCAACTAGAGAAAAGCCCACGCAGCAGTGATGACCCAGCACAGCCAAAATACAAATAAATAAATGCGTGTGTTAGTCGCTCTGCTGCTGCTAAGTCACTTCAGTCGTGTCCAACTCTGTGCGACCCCATAGACGGCAGCCTACCAGGCTCCCCCGTCCCTGGGATTCTCCAGGCAAGAATACTGGAGTGGGGTGCCATTGCCTTCTCCAATGCATGAAAGTGAAAAGTGAAAGTGAAGTCGCTCAGTTGGGTCTGACCCTCAGCGACCCCATGGACTGCAGCCCACCAGGCTCCTCCATCCATGGGACTTTCCAGGCAGGAGGACTGGAGTGGGGTGCCATCGCCTTCTCTGGTGTTAGTCACGCAGTTGTGTTCAACTCTGTGACCCCAGGTACTGTAGCCCACCTCTGTCCGTGGAATTCTCTCTAGGCAAGAATACTGGAGTGAGTTCTCTAATAAATAAAGAAAGTGCTAAAATAAATGGCTCCAGGATAGTATTTTGTTTTTTGTTTATTGCTTTTAATGCCGATCTCGGCATTATTTAACAGATACTATCCTGGACAGCTACGAATTTCTTATTAAGACCCTCCCAATGGTCCTGAGAGAGATATCTCCCCACTACTGTCATTACTGAGCAAATATCTTTCAAGTACTGATACATGCGAGCTTGCATATTTATAGAGTTTGGACTTCTCAGCATTCAAATTCAGTCTTCAACCAGAAGTAAAGTATTTATTTGATGGTTTCTTATAGTAGAAATATATTTTTTCTCTGCCTTTCCTAACAAGTTTTTTTATTTCTCTCTTTTGTGCTCAGAAAATTCCCTTATGGATTTTCTCATCCCCTAGTCATTGTCAAACTCAAATCCTTCTTACAGGCATCAATATCTAGATGCCAAATCCACAGTTAAAAAGCAATTTCTTCCTGGCGTTTCCCAATGAGAATTGCAGTGGACTTACAGAACTCATGTTGGGAAATATTATGGAAACCTACAGGTATTACACCTTTTCTTCCAAGACTTCAGAATCTCTGAAAACATAGCCATGTATGTTTAGTGCCTACGTGCCTTCTGCCATCCAGTTTCTGTGGGTTTAAATGGATTCTCTAACCCTCTCCCTTAACAGTCAAGTGAAAAGCTGCACTGAAACTCCAACCATCTAATTTAGAAATGACACTGGAAACAGGTTCCTTGCTTAATATGGTGCTTCCCCTCCACCACCCTCCTAATGAATGAGCCATCGTTTGCTTCATTGTCCAATCATTGCAACTTTGAGTTGCCACAAATAAGAAGGCCTGTGCATGAATGCAGTTTCCTAGATGGGAAAAGCAGCACAGACTTACTAAGTTGTTCAGGGCCAGCTGTCAAATCAGAGATGAAAGGACTGATTTTTAGGAGTTCACAGAGCAGATGAGGAAAACACTTTTAAAGTGCTGTCAAGGTGTGGCTGTCCTTGAAGAAATGGCTTCCTGACAGCTGCTGGTGCCTTCCTTCCTGCCAATGTTTAATTTCTCTCAGAGAGGCAGGGCTTTAATTAGGTTCCTAGGGCAACCAGCTCTATCTTTGACCTTATCAAGGATGCAGGATTTCAAAGCCCAGGCTTAGATAGGTTTCCCTTCATTACTGATCAAAAGTCTCTCCAGGAACACTCCTGAGCTCAGACCTCAGTTCCTCAGATGCAAAAGCTGCCTTGTCTTCCTTCTAATGGGTAGTTTCACACCAGTCCCTGTCATTGCCAGGTTCTTCAAGGGAAAGGGAGTGTTCAGGGAGCAGAAATTAGATGCAATTCGTATGAGAAAGTTTTCATGTTGGAGGCTACTTGTATACATCACTGGAAGGCCTTCTACTTTTGGAAGAGGCTCTTATCTGGTTTACTTGCTTGATTTTCAAATATATAGCATTCTGAATCACAGAATTCCTGTAATTGAATACGAAGGCTTACTTTCAACCTGGTTGAGCCATAGTAATTTCTCTAAAAAGACAGATGTTGAATTTTAATAATAGAATTTTTGGCATGTAAAATTAAGCATAGAGCATCTGCTTTTACAATGCCAACATCTGTTTCTTTGACAGCCCTGCCTTCCCTTCTGCTGGATCCAACTGTGAATTTGCTTTAGAATCTGATATAAAAACCAGATAAGATTGTTTTTGACATGATACATTCTATAAGGCCAGCATAAACTAGGACAGTAGGATCAAACTCTCATTCTAGAAGGAAAAAAAAATGTCATTATACTCAGATTTTTACTGAAATGAAAAAATTCAGAATTTTTCAAGAGTGACATCATTTATAAATGACATTGCGCATTCTGTGACTTCCTTTTGGAAAGCTTTTTGAAAAGTTATTTAAAAGGCAACTATTTAAGGCTGTTATTAATAGTATCATCCAATATATGTCAGTCACATAACATCAAGCAATTTAAAAAAATAAGAAATTCACCCAAGAAAAGAAATCTCCTTGATTAGATGCTCTAAAAGAAAGAGAAATTAAAATAACTAAATATACAATACAGTTTTATAGTAAGAAGAAAATTATCATTAGGTAACCATAATGATGATGTACTAAAGGAAAGCAAACACTTGGTTCAATCTTGGACTGCCTAACTTCCTACCCATACACTGCTTTAATTCTCATGCATTTACATGTTCACTTATCAGGTGTCATTAAAGTCTAATCTGTACCAGGTGTTAGGGATGTAGAAGTAACTAAGGCAAATATAGGCCCTGCCCTCATAAGGTATAGTCCAGTGGGGAGAACATACATTTAACATAGAAAACGGTAAGTAAATATTTAATTATAAATTTTGTTAAGTACCCTGAGGAAAAACTACAAATTGCTCCAAAATAAAAGTAGAGGGATGGTACAGAATTATTTTAGAGTATTTAAAATTATTATTCAAGGATGGCATTCAGAGGAAGGGTCATTTAACCCAAAACTAGAAGAATGAGTAGATATTACTAATGAGAAGAAAATAAGTCTTCAGTCGAAAAAACTAGAACACTTAAGAAACTGAAAAAGGCCAATGTGGCTAGAAAATTTAATGAGTAAGGCAGAGACAGATGCAATGAGACTGGACAGTTACAACTGAATCCATGTAGATCCTAGCAACCATTTCAATCTTGCCATAGGGTTAGAAGACATTACTGTTCTTGGCATGGAAGAACAACAAGGCCTCAAAGTTCACTGGCTGGTAGCACGACTTTTCTGCTATACATACTCTGCTCATATGCTCATGCCCACAATGCCAACTGTATATCCCAGGATGAATAATGGGTCACTGCCATTTTACTTCTTGCCTGGGCCTTATACTGGACTCCCATCAAGGTAACCAGTTCTGTTGGGCCTGGGGTCATCCTGGCACTGGCAGTACCTCTAAGATGATCATCAAACCTTGGCACTATGGTTAAACACTATTCTCCTATGCTCTGCTGCTAAGTCACTTCAGTCGTGTCCGACTCTGCGACCCCATAGATGGCAGCCCACCAGGCTCCCCCATCCCTGCAGTTCTCCAGGCAAGAACACTGGAGTGGGTTGCCATTTCCTTCTCCAATGCATTAAAGTGAAAAGTGAAAGTGAAGTTGCTCAGTCGTATCCGACTCTTAGCGACCCCATGGACTGCAGCCTACCAGGCTCCTCTGTCCATGGGATTTTCCAGGCGAGAGTACTGAGTGGGGTGCCATTGCCTTCTCTGCTCCTATGCTGTAGGATTACAAAAATAGCAATTCATTCAAGTTCCTAGAAGCTACAGGAATGGCATAGGAAAACCTGAACATCTGGTTTCAGGAACAGCATACACTGTAGAATTACTTGAGTCCATTGCAGCTTTCAGGACTTTACATCTATTCCCTCAAACGCTCATCTATTCACATGACTCAGCTATTCTCTTCCTACTTGTGTCTCCCTACTTCTCCACCAGCTTTAGCACCCCCTCTGTGTCCATTATCCTGTGTGTATTACTTTTATTCCCTCATAACTTCAGCTTTGCATGATTCTGCCACTTTCTCTTAGTATTCTCCAGAGGTGGAATCAGATATGCTCAATTTGTCTTTTTGCACCAGACAAGCCTGGATCAGTGGCATCCCTTAATTCCATCAGCTATGTTCAAAGGTCCTAGAGCCTGATATCAGAAAACATTGCTGTCCTTCCAGATTTCAACCTATACTATAAAGCTATAGTAACTAAAACCTGTATGATACTGGCAAAAAAAAAATACAGTAGTGTCCTCTTATCCATTACATACATATTCCAAGACCCTTAATGGATGCCTGAAACTGCAGTTAGTACCAAACCCTATATATATATATACACACACACACTATGTTTTTATTATATATATTAATACTATGTTTTTATTATATATATACACTTATATATATTATATATATATACTATGTTTTTTCCTACACATACATACCTATGATAAAGTTTAATTTATATATTAGGTAAGAGAATATTTGAAGTGCCAGCTTCACTACTCTTGCACTTTGGGCCCATTATCAAGTAAATTAAAGGTTCCTTTCAACCCAAGAATTGTGATACTGGACATCTGATCTGATAAATGAGATGACTACTAGATGACTAACAGGAAGATAGGCTGGACAAAGAAATAATTCATATCCAAGGCAGGATGGAGTGGGATGGAATGAGATTTAACCACTCTACTCAGAGCAACATGCAATTTAAAACTATGAATTGTTTGTTTCTGGAATTTTTAATTTAATATTTCCTAACTGCAGTTGATTGAAGGTAATTAAGACCTTGGAAAATAAACCTGTGGATAAGGGAGTACCTTAGAGATAAAGAATGAAATTGGATTGCTCTTCTATCACTCACATAAATTAACTTTAAATGAATTAAAGACTTAAAAATAAACCTGAAACCATAAAATTCCTCGAAGAAAACATAGGAGAAAACTCTTTGACATTGGTCTTGGCAACAGTTTCCTGGACATGACACCAAAATCAAAAGCAATAAAAGGAACAATTAATAAGTGGCACTACATGAAAAGCTCAGCACAGTGAAAGAAGTCATCAACAAAATGAAAATGCAATCTACAGAAAGAGAGAGAGTATTGCAAATCATATATCTGATAAGGGGTTAACATCCAAAAACTACAAATAATTCATACAACTCAACAATTAAAAAAAATAAATAAAAATCCCTTTAAAAATGTGCAGAGGAACTGAATAGACACTAAAAAAAAATACATGCAAATCTCCAAAGGGTACATGAAGGAAAATGTTCAACATCACTAATCATCAGGGGAATGCAAATCAAAACCACACTGAGATAAACACATATCTATTGGAAAATCTTTCATCAAAAAGATAAGAAATAAGTGTTAGTGAGGATGTGGGGGCAGAGGGAACTCCTGTGCACTGTTAGTAGAAATGTATACTGTTACAACTACTATAGAAAACAGTATGGAGGACCCTCAAAAACTTAAAAATAGAACTAATATATGATTCAGCAATCCCCCACCTGAATGTTTATCTGAAGGTAATTGAAATATTATATCAAAAAGATATATGCACTCCCATGTTCACTGAAGCATTATTTAGAATAGGCAAGATACGGAAACACCCAAATATCCATCCATGGATGAATGGATAAACAATGGAACATTACTCAGCCATGAGAAAAAAAAGAAATTCTGCCACTTGCAACAATACAGATGGACCTTGAGGGCATTATGCTAAGTGAAATAAGTCAGATAGAGAAAGACAAATACTGTATAACCTCACAAATGGAAGCTGAAAGAGCCAAAGTTACAGAAACAGAATAAAATGGTGGTTTCCAGAGACTGAGGGGTGGGAGAAATGGGGAGATATTGGTCAAAGGTATACAAAATTCTGGATATAAGATGAATAAGTTCTGGGGATCTAATGTACAACATGGTGATTATAGTTAGCAATACTGTATTTTATATTTGAAAGTTTCTAAGAGTTTTGTGTTCTTGTCATAAAAAGGAAATAGTAATTACGTAAAGTGATGGCTGTGTTAACTAACCATACTGTGGTAATCATTTCATGGTACTTAAGTACATAAAGTCAACACAATGCTTGAACTTGTACAATGCTGTATGTCAATTATATCTCAAAAAAGCTGGAAAAATAAATATTTTAAAATATGACTGCCAATGAGTTGTCTGTTCAGCATAGATTGCATCTATCTGTTGTGTACTTAGTCACTCAGTCGTGATTTTTTATTGTCTGAGCCACCAGGGAAGCCCAAGAATACTAGAGTGAGCAGCCTATCCCTTCTTCAGGAGATCTTCCCGACCAAGGAATCAAACTGGGGTCTCCTGCACCACAGGTAGATTATTTACCAGCTGAGCTACCAGTGAAGCCCAGATTTTAAAACACAGCATTAGTTAAAACCCTTTTTACCTCAAGTTCTTCATTTGGAAAATGAGGGCAATGAAACATTTACCTCCTCCAAAATTGTGTTGTAATTATATTGTTGAGATTATTGTGTTGTGTTGAGATTATATTGTGTTGAGATTATATTGAATTAACATGCTTTGCACAGAAAAGAAACAACCAACACTATAGAATGAGAGAAAACATATTTTCTCAGGTTTTAAAATCACCTAAAAAAGTTAAAAGTCATATACTGTGGTTCAGGCATTATTGTACCTAAAATACTATTATTGTCATGACCAAATTAAAGATATAACAATAGATTCTACCATATTGCTATAATATATTAAAGGATAAGGAAAATACTTGTGATTTTCAATCTCTTTCAACATTATCTCACTTGTTCCTGTATCTTTTATTATTATATTTGTGTATATATCTGTCTCCTCCACTAGACCATTAACTCAGCAAATATTTTTTGAGCCAGACATTATGCTAGGAATTGGATATGCAACACTAGACAATGAAGAATAGTCTCCAAACTCAAGGAAAAAGTCGTACCTCTATACAGATTTATAGTTACAGCTTTATACAAGCTTATAACAGCTGTGTGTACTCTTTAATATACAGCATCTGTGTAGGTATTCACAGAAGGCACTGACCATATGTCTTTAGGTTCTGGGAACAAATTCTACTTTGGGAGTGGTAGTTCTACATACCAAAAAGCCATTTTCTGAACACCAATTGGTTTTCCATTAATTCAACTCAATTCTGATATTATCTACTGGAAGACAGCATCAGATTTCAGTTAGGGGTTCAAGTTCCACAATACTGCTCTCTCACCCCCCTGACGCTGACTTCAAAGGCCAGTTACAAGGCTAGATGATTGTTTTATTATAAAAGGATATAACTCAGGAATAGCACGATGTTAAGAGAAGCAAAGGATAAGGTATGGGGAAAGTGCACCATTCTCCCCAAAATTTCCAGGTATCCACCAATTCAAAAGTACTCTAAACCCAGTCCTTTTGGGTTTTGATGAAGGCTTCATTACATAGACATAATTCATTAAATCATTTGCCATTGGTGATTGATTCAATCTACAGGACTTCTTCCTTCCCTAGAGGTCAGAAGTGTGAGACCAAATATTTTAACCATCCAATCATGCAATTTGTTCTCCTGCCAACTATCCCGCATCCCTACCTGAGTTCCAAAAGTTGCCTCATAGCATAACAAAACACCCCTTTTGCTCTCACCATGTAGAAAATTCCAAGGGTTATAGGAGCTCTGGGCCAGAAAGGCAACAAAGACTGAATAAATATTTATTATAAATCACAGCATGTAATTGTTATTGTTATGCCTCTCAGTTCATAATATCAGTGCCTACTATCTACCATAGAGTGAGTACATACACTTAGTAAGTTCAACTTTATGGGACTCAGTCTGGAAATAAGAGGAGGAATTCTCAGGAAGAAGGCCTTTGACAACACAGAGAGGCTACTACCGAAGAGCCAGTTGCTGAAATAAATTATATGTACATATATATATACCTAAATATGCACATATATATTCTATAAATGGAAGAAATAGGCATATAGGAAGTACTCAATAAATGTTAGCCGCTAATATTATTACTGTTACTACTATTGTCTCTGAACTGGAAGTATGCCATTATAGTGAAGAACCAAGCCAAGCATTTAGACCATTACACGTTATTTTTAAAAGCTGCACACAAATTATGTACAAATAGCAAATTATTTGACTTGCATTACAGTTGAATTGGGGCTAAAATGAGGTGTCTCCTAGTGGAGGCTACAAAATCATTTTTATTCCTCTGATTGTCTTTGAAAATGACTTTGTAAATGTATGATAGAAACAATAAGGATAGAAAGGGAATGATCAAAGGAGTTATACTTTGTGAGAACAATGAATGCTCATTGTGGTTAAATTTCCACGAATGTGATACATTACATAACTGTTGTTTCACTCTCACTGCATTCCATTAAGTTTGGAAGATTGTTGGTTGGTTATGCTGAGTGCTTCTTTTCATTGTCCTTAGAGCACAAATAATAAGTTGATTTTCAGACTACAAATGCTTTCTTTTTAATCAAGCCTTTGCCAGAGTGGAGCTTAAGTTTAAAAGTCTGTTTTAACAGCACAAATCATTATTGTTTCTAAGCACTCTATTGCCTCCAAATCATGTTAACATGTGCACTCAGAGACTTGGGTGTTGGGCCAAATCTTATAAATTTAAATGAGAGAAGAAAAAAAAAAAGTTCAATGACTGTAGATAGAAAAACAAGTATTGTGAATGCCCTGGTCCAAACACTTTTGGTCGTTTAAAGAATCATACAGACAAATAATGTGAAAACATTTTCTACATGTTTATTTGTTCTTAAATTATTAATTCTGAAAAGCATAAAGAATGTAGTCATTGGATATCTGCATGTTGGCAGGTTTAAAAAATAATTTTTTATAAGAATAAGATCTTCAAAATTAGGTAGAATAACATATGAATAAATGTTTCCATCTATTGAATTTGTGAGTCTTTAGGGCATTAGTTTTATCAACTAAATGATTATCCTAGGATCTACTTCCCAAATTAAAGACAGACTATCTATTGCACTTCTTTTCCCAAAAAATTCAAAATAAACTATGCTGTAGTTCATGACTGTGTATGATGTTTGACTAACATGAATTCAGTAACTCTAAATCCTAAAATTATTAAGTTTTCAGTGGTATCATATACAGTGTCTATTTTATCTGCTTCCTTAATCTCTATGGCAAGTCTGAGGAGCAGTCATCCTACCTCAGTCTGAACTCCCCCAATAGCAAAGAAATTACTACTGTTAAAGATAACTGAAACTCTCTCCTGAACTAAGTCCAGAACCTTAAAGATACCTCCAACTAGAACCCAGAGATTACAACCAGGTACTCCTTAATTCTGCCTTTCCCTCTTAAATTTCACCCTTGGATTCCTACAGCTAACATTACACCAGTCTTTGGAGATTGCACTACTCTAAGGCTCTGGCTTAGGATAAATGATAACTATTCATTAAGATAGTTAGGCAGCCTGAAAGATTTCAAAATAGTCCTTAGTGTAAAAAGAAAGCACAGAGTCTGCAAAGGCTGCAGTTTGGCTCCTATTATAGCCAGTGCTATATTTAAATCAGTTGACCGTTATATCTACTACTGTGGCAAGAATCCCTTAGAAAAAATGGAGTAGCCATAGTACTCAACAGAAGAGCCCAAAATGCAGTACTAGGATGTAACCTCAAAAACGACAGAATGACCTCTGTTCAGTAAGTGGGCTTCCCTGGTGGCTCAGAGGTTAAAGCATCTGCCTCTGATACGGGAGACCTGGGTTCGATCCCTGCGTCGGGAAGATCCCCTGGAGAAGGAAATGGCAACCCACTCCAGTATTCTTGCCTGGAGAATCCCATGGACGGAGGAGCCTGGGGTCGCAAAGAGTCGGACACGACTGAGCGACTTAACTTACTTACTTCATTTCCAAGGCAAATCATTCACTATCACAGTAATCCAAGTCTATGCCCCAACAAGTAATGCTGAAGAAGCTGAAGTTGGATGGTTCCATGAAGACCTACAAGACTCTCTAGAACTAACACCCAAAAAAGATGTCATTTTCATTATAAGGGACTGGAATGCAAAAGTAAAAAGTCAAGAAACACCTGGAGTAACAGGCAAACTTTACCTTGGAGTACAGAATGAAGCAGGGCAAAGACTAATAGAGTTCTGCCAAGAAAACGCACTGGTCATAGAAAACACCCTCTTCCAACAACACAAGAGAAAACTCTACACATGGACATCACCAGATGGTCAACACCGAAATCAGACTAATTATATTCATTACAGCCAAAGATGGAGAAACTCTATACAGACAGCAAAAACAAGACTGGGAGCTGACTGTGATTCAGATCATGAACACCTTATTGCCAAGTTCGGGCTTAAATTGAAGAAAGTAGGGAAAACCACTAGACCATTCAGGTATGACCTAAATCAAATCTCTTACGATTATACCGTGGAAGTGAGAAATAGATTTAAGGGACTAGATCTGATAGACAGAGTGCCTGATAAACTATGGGAGACAGGGATCAAGCCATCCCCAAGAAAAACAAATGCAAAAAAGCAAAATGGCTGTCTGAGAAGGCCTTACAAATAGCTGTGAAAAGAGAAGCAAAAAGCAAAGGAGAAAAGGAAAGACATACCTATTTGAATGCAGAGTTCCAAAGAATAGCAAGGAGAGATAAGAAAGCCTTCCTTAGCAATCAGTGCAAAGAAATAGAGGAAAACACCAGAATGGGAAAGACTAGAGATCTCTTCAAGAAAATTAGAGATACTAAGGAAACATCTCATACAAAGATGGGCTCAATAAAGGACAGAAATGGTATGGACCTAACAGAAGCAAAAGCTATTAAGAAGAGGTGGCAAGAATACACAGAACTGTACAAAAAAGATCTTCACGACCCAGATAATCATGATAGTGTGATCACTCACCTAGAGCCAAATATCCTGGAATGCGAAGTCAAGTGGGCCTTAGGAAGCATCACTACGAACAAAGCTAGTGGAGGTGACGGAAGTCCAGTTGAGCTATTTCAAATCCTGAAAGATGATGCTGTGAAAATGCCGCACTCAATATGCCAGCAAATTTGGAAAACTCAGCAGTGGCCACGGGGCTGGAAAAGGTCAGTTTTCATTTCAATCCCAAAGAAAGGCAATGCGAAAGAATGCTCAAACTACCACACAATTGCACTCATCTCATGGCTCAGAGGGTAAAGCATCTGCCTGCAATGTGGGAGATTTGATCCCTGGGTTGGGAAGATCCCTGGAGAAGGAAATGGCAACCCACTTCAGTATTGTTGCCTAGAGAATCCCATGGACAGAGAAGCCTGGTAGTGTACAATTCATGGGGTCGCAAAGAGTTGGACACGACTGAGCAACTTCACTCACTCACTTCACTCACACTCTAGTAAAGTAATGCTCAAAATTCTCCAAGTCAGGCTTCAACAATACATGAACCATGAACATCCAGATCTTCAAGCTGGTTTTAGAAAGGGCAGAGGAACCAGAGATCATATTGCCAACATCTGGTGGATCATCGAAAAAGCAAGAGAGTTCCAGAAAAACATCTATTTCTGCTTTTTGACTATGCCAAAGCCTTTGACTGCATGGATCCCAATAAACTATGGAAAATTCTGAAAGAGATGGGAATACCAGACCACCTAACCTGCCTCTTGAGAAATCTGTATGCAAGTCAGGAAGCAGCAGTTAGAACTGGACATGGAACAGCAGACTGGTTCCAAATAGGAAAAGGAGTACGTCAAGGCTGTACACTGTCACCCTGCTTATTTAACTTCTATGCAGGGTACATCATGAGAAACGCTGGGCTGGAAAAAGTACAAGCTGGAATCAAGATTGCCAGGAGAAATATCAATAACCTCAGATATGCAGATGACAGTACCCTTATGGCAGAAAGTGAACAGAAACTAAAAAGCCTCTTGATGAAAGTGAAAGAGGAGAGTGAAAAAGTTGGCTTAAAGCTCAACATTCAGAAAACTAAGATCATCGCATCTGGTCCCATCACTTCATGGCAAACAGATGGGGAAACAGTGACAGACTTTATTTTGGGGGGCTCCAAAATCACTGCAGATGGTGATTGCAGCCATGAAATTAAAAGATGCTTACTCCTTGGAAGAAAAGTTATGACCAACCTAGGCAGCATATTCAAAAGCAGGGACATTACTTTGCCAACAAAAGTCCGTCTAGTCAAAATTATGGTTTTTCCAGTAGTCATGTATGGATGTGAGAGTTGGACTATAAAGAAAGCTGAGCATTGAAGAATTGATGCTTTTGAACTGTGGTGTTGGAGAAGACTCTTGAGAGTGCCTTGGACTGCAAGGAGATCCAACCAGTTCATCCTAAAGGAAATCAGTCCTGAATATTCATTGGAAGGACTGATGTTGAAGCTGAAACTCCAATATTTTGGCCACCTGATGCAAACAGCTGACTCACTAGAAAAGACCCTGATGCTGGGAAAGATTGAAGTTGAGAGGAGAAGGGGCTGACAGAGGATGAGATGGTTGGATGGCATCACCAACTCAATGAACATGAGTTTGGATAAACTCTGAGAGTTGGGGATGGACAGGGAAGCCTGGCATGCTGCAGTCCACGGAGTTGCAAAGAGTTGGACATGACTGAGCAACTGAACTGAACTGATAGCCAGTGCTCTTCCTGCTCCTTCTACACCAAGCCTAACAAGATGTTGCCACCACCTTGTCCTTTTGCTTCCATTACACTAGATCCCCAGGTACACCTATGCAGATTGTTGGCTGTCTAAATAAATAAACAGCAGGATTATGGGCCTAAGATTCCTTCAGCAAAACAACCCTGCTGTCCCCAGAGCCAAACATTATCCATCATATTGAGGAAAGATAGAAGGTGGGATGGGGGAGGAGGGGTGTCCACAATGAAGACCTTAATGGAGCAGTAATGAAAAAGCCTAAGCAGTGTCTATAAGTAGTGCACCATGACCACATCTGGTCTGAGAAAAGTATGATTCAATCAGCAGAATTAGGTCACTTTAGCAACTATATCCCATGTACCTATTTTTAGTTACCATACAGATTCCTGTGTTTCTCTCATCTACTCTCTGACATCACTCTCACTGTATTCACAGTTTTTCCCAGGAAACTTCTAGCCTGTTGCCTCTCACATTATCCCTACTGTGCCTCTTGGAGAGGGCACCAAAGTACAGTGGTTGCTTCTGACTTATGGATCTCACATGTCTTTCAGTTTCAAGGAGCTGAAGTCCTTCATAATACCTTTTGGAAGTCCACAGCATTCAGAAGCCTGCATAGTACATTTAGGATCCCAATTTGGCCTGAGGTTGGAAGCACAAGATTATGGGCAATTAGAGAGACCATCAATGGGTTCATTAGAAAAGTAGTGAGAGCCATCACAGATATCACTGGAGAGTGATCAGATCAGGATGGTGGAATAGAAGGACATGGAGCCCATCTCCTCCCACAAATACATCAAAAATACACCTCCACGTAGAACAATTCTCACAGAATACTTGCTGAATGCCCGTAGATCTCATAAAGCCAAAATTACAAGATCATCATGTAACCCGGTAGGACAAAAGAGAAAAGAAATTTGGATGGGGCCTGTACCCCTGGGAGGGAGCTGTAAAAGAGGAGAAGATCCGCTGGGACAGAAAGGGAGCATCTAAGGCTAATGGTTGCTGGGAAAGACTGAAGGTGGGAGGAGAAGGGGACATCAGAGGATGAGATGACGGATTGCATCACCAACTCAATGGACATAAGTTTGAGTAAACTCCGGGAGTTGGTGATGGACAGGGAGGCCTGGCGTGCTGCAGTCCATGGGGTCACAAAGAGTCAGACATGACTGAGCAACTGAACTGAACTGAAGGCTGATGGAGAGCACAGCAGCTGGTTTGCAGCAGACAGAACAGAGAGAGACCAGCACAGAGGGTGCTCGCCACTTCTCTGCATACCTCAGCTCCACACATCTGCTGGTACACTTTGGGACTGGGAGCTGGAACTTAGCTTTCAGAAGACTAGCTAGGGAGAGGACTGGGACTGGCTGTGTGGAGACATCCTGAAAGGGCTGGAGTGTGCTCTGACCACAGTGGGAGCTTTGCACAGGAAGGAGCCTGGGTTCGCCACTGAAGCCCCTGTCAACCTGTGGGCTTAAGAAGGGAGAGGTGGAGCCTGCTATGGCAGCTTCATTCTTGGTGTGCTCACAGTGGGCACAGCTCCACCTCTATGAGTTCTGACAGCACACAAGTGCTGCAGGTTACCCACCTCAGAGGTGGGGATGAAATCTGAACTGATCCCCAGGGGCCACATGGATTTACTCACTATAGGTGGTTTGTAAACTCTGTTCCTGAGCATCTGAAGGAACACTGGTGCTCCTGTGACTGAGATGGGCATTTGATATAATTCAACATTGATTCACTATAAAAAACCCTTACAAAAGTAGGAACGCATCTCAACATGATAAATCTGCTTATGACAAACCCACAGCCGACATACTCAGCCATGAAAAGCTGAAAGTCTTCTTGCTAAAATCTGGAACAGGACGAGGATTCCTACTCTTACCACTTCTAGTTAAACTGTATTGGAAGTCCTAGTCACAGCAAGCAGACAATTAAATAAATAAATAAAAGATAATCCAAATTGGAAGGGAAGAGGTAAAATTTTCATAATATACAGGTAATACTCTATATAGACAATCCTAAAGACTCCACACAAAAACTAGAACCAATCAATGAATTCATCGGGATACAAAATTAACATTCAGAAATTGGTTGCATTTCTTTATACTAAAAATATCAGAAAGTGAAAGTTTAAAAAAAAGTCCTTTAAAAATCACATCAAAAAACAAAATACTTGGGAAGAACCCCAACGAAAAGGAGGTGAAACACTTATATACTCAGAACTACAAAACCTTGATAAAGGAAACTGAAGATGATTCAAAAAAATGCCCTTAGGCTGGACAAAGTAGTATTATTAAAATGGTCATACTTACCCAAAGCAATCAGCAGATTTAATGTGATCCCTATCAAATTACTCATGACATTTTTCATGGAACTAGAAAAATAATCCTAAAATTCATATGGAACCATAAAAGGCCCAGAATTGCCAAAGCAATCCTGGAGAAAAGAATCAAGCTGGAGACATAACCCTCCCAGATTTCAGATTACTGCTACAAAGCTACAATAATCAAAACAGTGTGATATGGGCACAAAAAGAGACATATGGGTCACTGGAACATAACAGAAAGCCCAGAAATAAACCCACGCACCTACAATCAATTTTTCTTCAAAAAAGGAAGCAAGAATATACAATGGAAACAAGACAATCTCCTCAGCAGGTGGTATTGGAAAAGCTGGACAGTAGTATGTAAATCAATGAAATTGGAACAACACCCTCATATCAAACACAAAAATAAAATGGCTTAAAGACTTAATACAGGACATGACACCATAAAACTCCTAGAAGAGAATATAGGCAAAACATACTCTGACGTAAATTATATATTTTCTTAAGTCAGTCTTCCAAAGAAATAGAAATTAAAGCAAAAATAAACAAATGGAATCTAATCAAACTTATATCCTTTTGCACAGCAACCATTATTGAAACAGAAAGACTATACAGACTGGGAGAAAATATTTGCAAATAATGTGATGAACAAGAGCTTAATTTTCAAAAGGCTTGTACAACTCTCAATAATAAAAAACAACCCAATCAAAAAAAAAAAAAAAAGGGCAGAAGACCTAAATAGACTTTTTTTCCAAAGAAGAGATATAGATGGTCAATAGGCACATGAAAAAATACTAAACTTTGCCAATTATTAGAGAAATGCAAATCAAAACTAAAATAAAATACCATCTCTTATCAGTCAAAATGGCCATCATTAGCAAATGCTGGAGAAGATGTGAAGACAAGGGAATGCTGTCACTGTTGGTGGGAATGTAAATTGGTGCTGCCACTATAGAAAACAGTATGGAGGTTCCTTGAAACCTAGAATTACCATATGATACCACAATCCTCCTCCTGGGTATATATCCAGAGAAAACTGTAATTTGAAATGATACATTCACCCAAATGTTCACAGCAGCTTTATTTACAGTAGCCAAGGCAATGGAAACCACCTAAATGTTCATTGACAGATGAATGGATAAAGATATATGCACAATGGAATACTATTCTGATATATAAAAAAAGTAAAATAATGCCATTTGCAGCAACATAGATGGACCTAGAGATTATCATACTAACTGAAGTAAGACAGAGAAAGACAAATATCATATGATATCACTTATATGTGGAATCTAAAATATGGCACAAATGAACTTATTTACAAAACATAAATAGACTCACAGACATAGCAAATTTATAGTTACCAAAGGTGAAAGGTGTATCCTTCCTTGAGGAAAGATAAATTAGGAGTTTGGGATTAGATACAAACTACTATATATAATGTGAACAAGAAGATCCTACTATATAGCACAGGTAACTATATTCCATACCCTGTAATAAAATTATAATAGAAAAGAAAAAAATTTAAAAAATGTTTTTTTCAATTAAAAAAAAAGATATCACTGGAACATCTGAATTTCACATAAAGGGGAAAGAGCAGACCCACATTTAGAGATCAATCTAGGCTGTAATGCTGAGCAATTGAGTAGTATAGATACAAACAGTGGGATTTGGACCTTGGGAAATGCTAACAAATTGCTCTTGTTGCTATTCCCCTGTCATTTAAGTCCACTTTGCCTTGGAGGTGATACATTAACACTAGAAACATTTGATGTTGCCTACCTTGATCATAGATTAACCTCTTATAAGTAGATAGAAAATGATCAAAGAATAGCCCTCTTCTGCAGTCCTCTTCAAAAAAACAATAAAACAGAGAATAGTATGGGAGACACAAACTCTTTGTTAAAAAGACATACATTTATTTGTTTTTCTTTAACTGTACAGACAAAAAGAAAGCCATGAATGTATTCTCATGTATTTATATATGGACTTGGGCTTCCCTTATGGCTCAGTCAGTAAAGAATCCTCCTGCATTGACAGGAGACATGGATTCGATCTCTGGGTTAGGAGGATCCTCTGGAGGAGGACACAGCAACCCATTCCGGAATTCTTGTCTGGAGAATCCAATAGACAGAGGAGCCTGGCGGGCTGGAGTTCATGGTGTCACAAAGAGTCAGACACAATTGAGCAACTATGCGCAAGCGCATATACACACACACACACACATATATATATTTATATGATATATATATATAAACTAAACTATAGTGTCCCCACTTTCCAGACAGCTTTCCCCAAGATAGCGGCTACTCTATTTGGTTTATATGTCTATGAAATACCTGTTCATATAGAGGTGTGTACTTTTGTCTTTCTTAGGTTAACAGGGCCCTTATTTTTCTAAAAGTTGCCTTTTTGCATAATAATATATATTGGAGCTTTTCAAATGTCAACACATACAGGGTCACCCCTGTTCATTCAGTAAAGAATCTGCCTGCAATGCCAGAGACCTGGGTTCAATCCCTTGGTTGGGAAGATCCCCTGGAGAAGGACATGGCAACCCACTCCAGTATTCTTGCCTGGAGAATCCCCATGAATGGGGGGCCTGAAGCCTACAGCCCATGGTGTCACAAAGAGTTGTACACAACTGAGCAACTAAGCACACATATCTATCTGACTTTTTTGAACGGCTATATACATGATGGTCTATGAATTCAAGTACCACAAATTATTTAACTTATTATCAATTTATAGGTTTTGCTTTTTCCTAATAAGGCTATGGTATACATCCTTCTACTTACTATGTCCACGTCTGAATAGTTCTCTAAGATAGATAATTAAAAGTGGAATTGCTGTCTTGAAGATTATGTATATAATATGCAAATCTTTATAAACTGTGTTTGTGTACATGCTCAGTCACATCCGACCCTTTGAGGCCCCATGGACTGTAGCCCAACATGCTCCTCTGGCCATGGAATTTTCTAGGCAAGAATACTGGAGTGGATTGCCATGTCCTTCTCAGGGGATCTTCCCGACCAGGGAACAGACCCACATCCCTTGCATCTCCTGCACTGGCAGACAGGTTCCCTATCACTAGTGCGAGGTGGGAAGCCAAGTCTTTATAATATACTGCCAAATTGCCATCCAAAAAAGGACATACTAATGTGTACATCCAGCAGCAGAGCATAAATGGGCCTCCCACAACTTTGACTATCATGATTAAAATTTTGCCAATGTGTTGGGTAAAAATATTTTATTGTTTTTATTAGCATTTTCCTAATTATTAAGGTTGAGCATCTTTTCATATGTTAATGAACAATTTACATTTCTTCTTCTGAGCCGCATTACTTTTTACTATTTATCCTCTGTTAGAATTGCTTTTCTCCTGAAAGAACCAGGCTTTGAGGTGAAGGAGAGTACTTCAATGGGGAAATGAGAAACACTATACACAAATGTATTGCAACTAATTGTAAGCCAGAACCTACTTTTGTATTGTATCTGACTTGGGATTAAAAAATCAATACTGTCAGTGATTGAGTAGACAACATCCTGACATAAGATAGTTAGAATAGTGTTTTAACTTTCATTTAATGGTGCTACAGGTAACCTTTGATGAACTACTTAATTTCTCTACAGCTCAGTTTTCTCATCTGTAAAATGGAGATAATATTACCTACCTAAGTTGTGGATCACAATAAACTGTGGAAATTCTGAAAGAGATGGGAATACCAGACCACCTGACCTGCCTCTTGAGAAATCTGTATGCAGGTCAGGAAGCAACAGTTAGAACTGGACATGGAACAACAGACTTGTTCCAAATAGGAAAAGGAGTACGTCAAGGTTGTATAATGTCACCCTGCTTATTTAACTTCTATGCAGAGTGCATCAAGAGAAACACTGGGCTGGAAGAAGCACAAGCTGGAATCAAGATTGCTGGGAGAAATATCAATAACCTCAGATATGCAGATGACACCACCCTTATGGCAGAAAGTGAAGAGCAACTCAAAAGCCTCTTGATGAAAGTGAAAAAGGAGAATGAAAAAGTTGGCTTAAAGCTCAACATTCAGAAAACTAAGATCATGGCATCTGGTCCCATTACTTCATGGCAAATAGATGGAGAAACAGTGGAAACAGTGTCAGACTTTATTCTTTGGGGCTCCAAAATCACTGAAGATGGTGATCGCAGCCATGAAATTAAAAGAAGCTTATTCCTTGGAAGGAAAGTTATGACCAATCTAGATAACATATTCAAAAGCAGAGACATTACTTTGCTAACAAAGGTCCGTCTAGTCAAGGCTATGGTTTTTCCAGTGGTCATGTATGGATGTGAGAGTTGGACTGTGAAGAAAGCTGAGCGCTGAAGAATTGATGCTTTTGAACTGTGGTGTTGGAGAAGACTCTTGAGAGTCCCTTGGACTGCAAGGAGATCCAACCAGTCCATCCTAAAGGAGATCAGTCCTGGGTGTTCACTGGAAGGACTGATGCTAAAGCTGAAACTCCAATACTTTCGCCACCTCATGCAAAGAGTTGACTCATTGGAAAAGACCCTGATGCTGGGAGGGATTGGGGGCAGGAGGAGAAAGGGACAACAGAGGATGAGATGGCTGGATGGCATCACTGACTCGATGGACATGAGTTTGAGCAAACCGAGGAGTTGGTAATGGACAGGGAGGCCTGGCGTGCTGTGATTCATGGGATCGCAAAGAGTCAGACACGACTGAGAGACTGAACTGAACTGAACAGAGTTGTTTGAAGATTAAATGAGTTTGATGTGTATAAAGTGCTTGGAACAGTACCATGTGTACAACAACTATAATAAACATCAGTTATTATAATTTACAGAAGGAAATGTGTGCAAATAGCTCAGTGCATATATGTGCAGTTGAGCAGAGTTTATGCAAGAAATGGCAGTGTAACAAAGCAATTCAAGAATTTTATATATATATATATATATATGAATTTATCACGTGAGTTGGGGAATGAGGTAGGGATCATTATGAAACCCCCTGAGAAGACCAGGTTTCTGAAGGAGTCTGCCTAGTGCTGCCAACCAGATGTTTGGGATTCATTATCTTCCTAGAGTGTGAGCAGGTAAGTGAGCTGGGAGCAGGAAAGCAAACTAGGACAGGGTATCCTAACAGAGGACATTCAAAGCAGTAAAATATACAAGTCAAAACCTCTGAGCTTGATATGAAAGTTAGGAGGTCCTCAGGCACAAATTAGAGTCAGAGAGACTCAGACCAGTGCCAGGAATTGAACAGGAACTGAATCAGAATGAGGACAGGCAACAATAGAAGAGGAAGTGGGACAACTATGTCAGTCTTGAAACTACACAGTTAATGGATGTGTAGGCAGGCTTAAGGATAGGCAAAGGATAAAGGATTCATAACCTAAACCAAGTGGTGAAATCACTGTGATCCAGACTGACTAGACTACAATCAACATGGCTTTGAATTTGGACTTTGCTCCTTTATGCCACAGACGTGATACGCAGCAGGCACCCTAATGTCTCTGAATATAATGCTAAGGACCTGCTCATCATACTAGATTCCAGGGTTCAAAGACATGGATCAATTTTATTAGGTATTGAACCAGTAGACATCCAACATTAACTTGTTTCTTCTACTCAGTGTTTTCATTCCACTCCCAGTTGATAAATGTAAAGATTAAAATGGATTCCAAAGATGTAAATATTAAGAGGCTTCTGTAACTAGTAAAAAAAAAAAAAAAAAAAGGGGGGGGACTTTAATGAGGCAATAAAAGATTGTATTTGATTGTCTAATCCACAAAGTGCAATTACCATGAATCCTTCCTAAACTGAAGCAACCATGATGAAAAATTTACTTCCATGTTCCTTTGCCACTTCTAGTCTCTGCCTTGTATTTACAGAAAGTTATCCTTATTTTTCTTTTTAAAATTCTGTCTGAATATTTAAGCTTGCCATATCCTCTGAATTGTTTCTGGAGATTCACTTAGGTATTATGGGCTTCCACAGACTGGCGTAGTTGTATGCTATTGAAACCTTGCTTGGATAGTCCCTGAGTTTAATTTTAGCTTTAGGATTCATTTGAGTATCAGGTCTGTGAAATCAGTTACATCAGAAATATAAACTGTAACAGCATCTTACCCATGTTTTATTGGGGAGGGTAAGACAAGGGGTGGAGTAAGGGGGAAAGAGTACGAGGAGATTGTAGAAAAGTTCCTGAACTTGGAGTCGAAGGATCCATTATTGATACAAATATCACCACTTACCAGCTAGAGAAATCATTGAACTTCTCTTCTAGTATTTTTAAAATAAGTAATTGTGAAAGTTAAAAAGACATTTTGCATGAAATTTTCCTATAATAATAGCTAACACCTTTGAGTGCATACTATGTGCCAGAATTAAGTGCCTCACATGGATCATTTCATTTTATTCTCACAACAATCCTATGAGTTTGGAATTATAAATTGTATCATTTTACAGCTGAGCAGCTTGGAGAAGTCAAATAACTTGCCCAAAGTTACAAAGTTGTAAGTGTAGTAAGTGGGGTTTCAAGTTCAGCGCTAACTCCAAAATTAATCACTGCTTTATACATTGCCTTCTTCCATATTTAAAAAGAAAGAGAAAGAAAGTCGCTCAGTCGTGTCCAACTCTTTGCGACCCCACGGACTGTAGCCTACCAGGCTCTTCCATCCATGAGATTTTCCAGGCACAAATACTGGAGTGGGTTGCCATTTCCTTCTCCAGGAGATCTTCCTGTCCCAGGGACTGAACCCAGGTCTCCCACATTGCAGGCAGACGCTTTACCATCTGAGCCACATTTTAGCTATTGTGTCAACTCTGACTCTCTAGAGTTCTTTGTTTCACAAGGAATTTTTTTTTTAATAGGCCACTTATTGCTCAGTAAACTGTGCTAAGGGTTTTACATATATTCTCATTTAATTCTCCTAACAATCTTATATTTTAGGATTATCCCCATTTTACAGAGGAGGGAAATGAAGAGTGAGAAGTTAACTGAATTCCCCAGTGTCACAGATGTTATGTGGGTACCATGATCTGAACCCAAGTTTACCTGGTTGCAGGATCCATTTACTTAAGGACAATACCATATGAAGTTACATTACATTAAGTGGTTAAGTTCTAAAGTTGGCATATAAGGCAAAAAAAAATGCATATAATCAAAACTACCACTAAAAATCCCTGTAATCACAGATCAACTACCATACATGAGCATATTTTATACTACATTGGAGACCAATACGTTCAACACCAGAAATTTTTCCTTCAGGATTGGAACAGATTGCTGTTTCTTCAATTCAGCACAGATGAAATAGTTAGTTTATGTTTAGAGGCTATGCTTTTGAAACGTAAATGTCTTTAACATAAGAATCATGCCCAGCTCAATAAAGTGCTCATATTACAGAAAATAAATGGAAACTGAAGTCAACTGACTGAATAGCAAAGTAATATTTCCCATTTCATGCTCTCTCCAGGGCATACAGCCACTGAATGAAATGGCTCACCTGTACTGCTAAAATTTCACTTTTTTATTTTCTTTTTGAGCACACATAATGTGCTTCTACTGCATGCTGTGAGGCTCCATCAAGGGTCAGGGGAAATAGGGTAATTATTATTGATTCATTTAGGTTATGAGTATGTTTTCGCCATAAATGAAGTCCTTAAGTAAGAACTAAACCTGAGGCTCTCTCTTCCATTCATATCCACATTAACTTATACTTCAGTTCAGTTCAGTTGCTCAGTCGTGTCCGACTCTTTGCGACCCCATGAATCGCAGCACGCCAGGCCTCCCTGTTCATCACCATCTCCTGGAGTTCACTTAGACTCACGTCCATCAAGCCCGTGATGCCATCCAGCCATCTCATCCTCGGTCGTCCCCTTCTCCTCCTGCCCCCAATCCCTCCCAGCATCAGAGTCTTTTCCAATGAGTCAACTCTTCGCATTACCTTGTATAAAATTAGCATACTTCTTATTTGATCATAAGTCCTAAAGGGGAGGAAGAATGACAGTCTTGCTAACCACTTTAACCACAGAGTCCAACAAAATAGCTGGAACACAATGGCCCAACTCAAAAAAAAATCTGTTGAATAATGAATAAATAAACAAATAAAAGATTATTTTCTCTTTAAAGTTATATTCTTGCTGCAACATCACAAAAACCCATATTATTTTATGCAGTTAATCTTCACAGTTTGGCCCTCTATTCCAAAAGGTATGGAAAACATTTTATTTTATTTTCCTGGACCTATCACATATACTTATTACTTTATTACAGAAAAATGTTCCATAAAGGTTAAGAGAATGGACTCAGTGGGTCAAGTTGACTGAGTTCATGTGCCTTAGCAGTTACCTCACCTCTCCAAGCCTCAGTTTCCTCATCTGTAAAATGGATATTATCACTAACATTTCTTGGGTATAAAATATATGATGGTGCTATTCCAAATGTTTTATACAATTAAGTTCTTTTAATATTTCAAGGTGCTCTAGGAGATACCATCTAAAAGTTTATCTTGTTCTGGGTTGCATAGGTAAAAAAGTGGAAAGCCAAGCTGGCATTTTGCCCAAACCCTTTGATCCCAAAGCTTATGTTTGTAACCAGTGCTCTATATCGCCCCACAGCAAGGTCATGCTTAAAGTGATCAGCCTCACAAAGCATTGGCACAGTGCCCAGCATGAAGAGGTCTCAGTAAATGCTAGTTTTGATCATTAATAATAATAGCAGTAATATAATCATTGCATGCTCTACATCCAACAGGGCCTGGTAACCACAAAGAATGCTGTGGTCAGGTCACCAATATCCCCCTTCAGAACAGAGACCTCATGAGCCCAGCTACCGGGAGTATTGATAGATGGTAACTCACAGCCAAGATAGTCTTTGGCAAATGCCCAGTAATAAGGGGAGCAACCTCACCCAAGATTCATACCCTCTTGAGGCAGCCCTTTCCCAATGTGTGGATGATAAGGGAAGATCGGAGGAGACAGAACATAGGCCTTGTCCCCTTGTCTCAACTTGAGACAGCTCTGAGAGGTCAGCTCTGCTCCAGGCCTCCCTGAGGGTCTACATCACCTTCTCTCTCTGCCCAATTCCTCACTCCTCCCTTCCTTGGGTGCTGTTGCCAAGCACATTCCCCAATAAACTTCCTACATGCAACTCTTCATGTTTCTGGGGAACCTAGCCTAAGATCTCAAGAGAAGATGCCACAATGCCTCACAGATACCTGAAGCCACAAGATGCTCTACAAGTGCTTCGGAGAGCTCAGTACAGTTCTCACAGTTCCACAGAGAACTGCATTCTAGATCTCCAACAGACCATGAAGTGTGGGACTCACCCACGATGGGCCCACTCAATTTCTGACATCATTTTTCTTGACTGTTACATTCCTACTCAAACACCTTTCTTTTTTTTAATATATTCTTTTTTGTGTTGAGTTTTAGACACTTAACAGTGTTGTGACAGTTTCAAGTGAACAGGAAAGATACTCAGCTATACATAGACATGTATTCATTCTCCCTCAAACTCCCCTCTCATCCAGGCTGCCGCATAACGCTGAACAGAGTTCCATGTGCTATACAGTAGGCCCTTGTTGGTTATCCATTTTAAATGTAACAGTCCAAACACCTTTCTTAATACATTGCTTCCTCTCTCAGAGTTTGTTTCCATATTATATTTGTCATAGCTTTTTCATTGAAAAAGTGAAAGGAAGTGAAGTCGCTCAGTTGTGTCTGACTCTTTGCGACCCCATGGACTTTAGCCTACCAGGCTCCTCTGTCCATGGGATTTTCCAGGCAAGAATAATGGAGTGGGTTACCATTTCCATCTCCAGGAGATCTTCCCAACCCAGGTATTAAACCTGGGTCTACTGCATTGTAGGCAGATGCTTTACCACCTGAGCCACCAGAGAAGTCATTTTTCATTGAAAAACCAATGATAAAAAATATATAATATTACCTAACAAGTATGGGGTTGACTCCTCAAGCATAATGCAAGTAAATAAAAACCTTAATGCCAAAATTAGAGTTTCCCAGGAGATCTAAAATTGTATCAAATTTAATATGTCCTAACATCTGTTTCTTAATTTTAGTGCCTAAATTGAAGCATCACCCTCAATGTAATCTTGACTTGACTTATGCACAAAGATCAGCTGTCACGTTTGTAACTTAAAAATTCAAGTCATTAACAGAAAATTGGTAATAATCTTACAACTTCCCTAAATTTTACCATAAAAACAAAATCTCCATTTCAGATTACTCCTTGATGGAACCTAAGTGAGCTGCACTTTTATATATCCTCATTGCTTGAAATGAGCTTTTCTGACCAGAGCTTCTCCGTGCAAAGACTTATGTATAGGTTAATAAAATTAATCAGGAAACAAAAAAGAAAAAACAAAAACAGATGTTCATGAATTTCCAAAAACATCATTGATCCACACTTAATTCTAGCAGAATTATGTGGGTCACTTTCATGCTTTGGCACATGGTACCATCTCACCTGACAGTTGATCAAGTCTGGTTGGAATATTAATATTTGAGTGACATTTCATTGGCATTATTTTGAAAATAAAAAGTCTGTGTGTTTTTATCTTTAGCCAAACACTTTCACATATGACAATAATTTTATAGTAATTGGCTAACTGAACATGAGATATAGTGAAGTGATACTAACAAAGCAAAAACATCAAAGAAAGAAAAGAGCCAACACAAGCTGTCATCCCAAGACTGCAACCCTCAAAGGAAATGTGGAATTTGCCCATAAAGAAATGACCAGGGTCTTCCATTTGGAAAGCCCTCAGCCTATTTTTTGGTACTGGTATAAAGTTAAACCAAAGGAAATAAGGTTCCTTTTCCATTTTATAAAAGGTTTGCTATAGTGTGAGTGTGTCCCCACCCCAAAGTTCATATGCTGAAATCCTAAGCCTCAAAAGTCATGGTATCACTAGGAAGGACTTTGGGGAAATTATTAGGTCATGAAGGTGAAACCCTCATAAATGAGATTTGTGCTGTTATGAAAGAGACCCCACAGAGCTCCTTAGCCCCTGCTGCCATGTGAGGATACAAGGAAAAGTATGCAGCCCAGAGAACCAAGCTGGCACCCTGAAATCACGCTTCCAGTATGAAACTGTGAGAAATAAATTTCTGTCATTCGTAAGCTACCTAGCCTGTGGTATTTTGTTATGAGCAGCCTGAACACACTAAATAGGATTCTCACATCTAAAGATATCTTCTCAGCGGTCTTAAGATGGCGGAGGAATACGACAGGGAGACCACTTTCTCCCCCACAAATTCATCAAAAGAACATTTGAATGCTGAGTAAATTCCACAAAACAACTTCTGAATGCTGGCAGAGGACATCAGGCACCCAGAAAAGCAGCCCATTGTCTTCGAAAGGAGGTAGGAAAAAATATAAAAGATAAAAAGAGAGACAAAAGAGGTAGGGACAGAGCTCCTTCCCAGGAAGGGAGTCTTAAAAAAGAGAGAAGTTTCTAAACACCAGGAAACACTCTCACTGCCGAGTCTGTGGCAAGCCTTGGAACCACAGAGGGCAACATAACCGGGTGAAAAAAATAAATAAATAATTAAAGCCCACAGATTACATGCCCAACAGTAACTCCCCTAGCGGAGAAGCAGCACAGATGCCTGCATCCACCACTAGCAAGCGGGGGCTAGGCAGGGAGGTGCGGGCTACATTGCTTAGAGTAAGGACCAGGCCTGAATGCCCCGAGTGCAATCAGACTGAACTAACTTGGGATAGCAGACAAGACTGTGGGATAGCAGACCAGACTGTGGGATAGCAGACCAGACTGTGGGATAGCTACCTCGTGAAAAGCCCTAACCTAAGACACCGCCAGGCCCACTCACAGAACAAAGGACTGAGCAGAGCTAGCTGGGTGCAGACCGGACATCCCCCTCCGGTGACAGGTACGCAAGGGCAGCCAGAGCCAGAAGGGGACAATCACAGCCCCAGAGAGGCATTACCTACCAAACTGCAAGCAGGCTTTGTTGCTAACTAAGGCTTCTTGGGATTCTGGATGGTCAACATCCACCTGAGCAGGTGCACCAGTTGTACACCCAGAAAGCTGAGCAACAGGGACAGGGGAGGCAATAAGTCGCAGCAGCCGTGCTCACCAAACACCTGATCACCTGAGCTGCTCAGACCTGGGAAGGGCACAAAACGCAGGCCCAACCAAGTCCATACAATCCAGGGCCAGCCTCAGACAGTTCCCGCCAGAGCAACCTAGAGCCTAAGCAGCATAGACAGGGAAAACACACATGCCGTGAGTGGGGGCAAACCCAGTGTGGCCGAGACACTGCGAGCACACGCCAGTGTTATTTGTTTGCAGCATGTGTCCTCCCTCCCCGCAGCAAGACTGAACAAGTGAGCCTAAAAAAGTGTCCACCACCACCCCCTTGTGTCAGGGCAGAAATTACACACTGAAGAGACCAGCAAACAGAAGAAGCCAAATCAGAAGGAACCTCCTTGGAAGTGACAGGTGTAGCAGATTAAAACCCTGTAGTTAGTACCAACTACATAGGAAGGGGCCTATAGATCTTGAGAAATATAAGCAGAATCAAGGAACTATCTGAAAATGAACCGACCCTACACTGCCCACAAGAACACCAGAGAAAGTCCTAGATCTATTTTTACTATTTTTACTATCACTAATTTTTTTTAATTTTTTTATTTTTAAGTCCTCTATTACTCCTTTAATTTTCATTTTTATAACCTACTATTACTTTACAAAAAAAAAAGAGAGACCCTATTTTTTAAAGCAAACTTCATATATATATATATTATAATTTTTGTGACTTTGTTTTTTTTTTTTTTCTTTAATATTGTATTTTTGAAAATCCAACCTCTACTCTAGATTTGTAATCTTTGCGTTTTGGTATTTGTTATCAATTTGGTACCTTTAAGAACCCAATCTTCAGTACCCATTTTTACTTGGGAGTGAGATTATTGGCTTCACTGCTCTCTCCTCCTTTGGACTCTCTTTTTTTCTCCACCAGGTCGCCTCTATCTCCTCCCTCCCCCTTCTCTTCCCTACCCAATCCTGTGAATCTCTTTGTGTGTTCCAGGCTATGGAGAACACTTAGGGAACTGATTACTGGCTGGATCTGTCTCTCTCCTTTTGATTCCCCACTTTATCCTCCTGGCCACCTCTGTCTCCTTACTCCCTCTTCTCTTCTCTGTATAACTCCGTGAACATCTCTGAGTGGTCCAGACTGTGGAGCACACATAAGGAAGTGATTACTGGCTAGCTTGCTCTCTCCTCTTTTGATTCCACCTCACCTCATCCGGGTCACCTCTATCTCCCTCCTCCCTCTTCTCTTCTCCATGTAACCCTGTGAACCTCTCTGGGTGTCCCTCACTGTGGAGAAACTTTTCATCTTTAACCTAGATGTTTTATCAATGGTGCTATATAGATGGAGAAGTCTTGAGGCTACTGTAAAAATAAGGCTGAAAAGCAGAAGCAGGAGGCTTAAGTCCAAATCCTGAGAACACCAGAGAACTCCTGACTCCAGGGAACATTAATCGATAGGAGCTCATCAAACACCTCCATACCTACACTGAAACCAAGTACCACCCAAGGGCCAACAAGTTCCAGAGCAAGACATACCACGCAAATTCTCCAGCAACACAGGAACATAGCCCTGAGCTTCAATATACAGGCTGCCCAAAGTCACTCCAAACCCACTGATATCTCATAACTCATTACTGGACATTTCATTGCACTCCAGAGAGAAGAAATCCAGCTCCATCCACCAGAACACTGACACAAGCTTCCCTAACCAGGAAACCTTGACAAGCCACCTGTACAACCCCACCAACAGTGAGGAAACTCTACAATAAAGAGAACTCCACAAACTTCCAGAATACAGAAAGGCCACCCCAAACACAGCAATATAAACAAGATGAAGAGACAGGAATACCCAGCAGGTAAAGGAACAGGATAAATGCCCACCAAACCAAACAAGAGGAAGAGATAGGGAATCTACCTGATAAAGAATTCTGAATAATGATAGCAAAAATGATCCAAAAACTTGAAAACAAAATCGAATCACAGATAAATAGCCATAAACAAGATGAAGAGACAGGAATACCCAGCAGGTAAAGGAACAGGATAAATGCCCACCAAACCAAACAAGAGGAAGAGATAGGGAATCTACCTGATAAAGAATTCTGAATAATGATAGCAAAAATGATCCAAAAACTTGAAAACAAAATCGAATCACAGATAAATAGCCTGGAGACAAGAACTGAGAAGATGCAAGAAAGGTTTAACAAGGACCTAGAAGAAATACAAAAGAGTCAATATATAAGGAATAATGCAATAAATGATATCAAAAACACTCTGGAGGGAACAAACAGTAGAATAACGGAGGCAGAAGATAGGATTAGTAAGGTAGAAGATAGAATGGTAGAAATAAATGAATCAGAGAGGAAAAAAGAAAAACGAATTAAAAGAAATGAGGACAATCTCAGAGACCTCTAGGACAATGTTAAATGCTGCAACATTCAAATCATAGGACTCCCAGAAGAAGAAGACAAAAAGAAAGACCATGAGAAAATACTTGAGGAGATAATAGTTGAAAACTTCCCTAAAATGGAGAAGGAAATAATCACCCAACTCCAAGAAACCCAGAGAGTCCCAAACAGGATAAACCCAAGGTAAAACATTCCAAGACACATATTAATCAAATTAACAAAGATCAAATACAAAGAACAAATATTAAAAGCAGCAAGGGAAAAACAACAAAGAACACCACAAGGGGGTTTCCATAAGGATAACAGCTGATCTTTCAATAGAAACTCTTCAGGCCAGGAGGGAATGGCAGGACATACTTAAAGTGGTGAAAGAAAATAACCTACAGCACAGATTACTGTACCCAGCAGTATCTCATTCAAATATGAAGGAGAAATCAAAAGCTTTACAGACAAGCAAAAGCTGAGAGAATTCAGCACCACCAAATCAGCTCTCCAACAAATGCTAAAGGATATTCTCTAGACAGGAAACACAAAAAGGGTGTATAAACTCAAACGCAAAACAATAAAGTAAATGGCAACAGGATCATACTTACCATTATTACTTACTTAATAATTACCTTAAAAGTAAATAGGTTGAATGCCCCAACCAAAAGAGAAAGACTGGCAGAATGGATACAAAAACAAGACCCTATATATGTCGTCTACAAGAGACCCACCTCAAAACAAGGGACACATACAGACTGAAAGTAAAGGGCTGGAAAAAGATATTCCACGCAAATAGAGATCAAAAGAAAGCAGGAGTAGCAATACTCATAACAGATAAAATAGACTTTAAAACAAAGGCTGTGAAAAGAGACAAAAAAAGACACTACATAATGATCAAAGGATAAATCCAAGAAGATGTAACAATTATAAATATATATGCACCCAACATAGGAGCACCACAACATATAAGACAAATGCTAACAAGTATGAAAGGAGAAATTAACAATAACACAATAATAGTGGGAGACTTTAATACCCCACTCACACCTATGAATAGATAAATTAAACAGAAAATTAACAAGGAAAGACAAACTTTAAATGATACAATAGACAAGTTAGACCTA
Source organism: Cephalophus harveyi (assembly GCA_006410635.1). Taxonomy (NCBI): domain Eukaryota; kingdom Metazoa; phylum Chordata; class Mammalia; order Artiodactyla; family Bovidae; genus Cephalophus; species Cephalophus harveyi. Next base: position 319,659 of record SJYT01032126.1, on the reverse strand, counting down.
ATTGATATCTATAGGACATTTCACCCCAAAACAATGAATTTCACCTTTTTCTCAAGTGCACACAGAACCTTCTCCAGGATAGATCACAATCTGGGCCATAAATCTAGCCTTGGTAAATTCAAAAAAAATGAAAGCATTCCAAGCATCTTTTCTGACCACAATGCAGTAACATTAGATCTCAGTTACAGGAGAAAAACTATTAAAAATTTCAATATATGGAGGCTGAACAACACCCTGCTGANATAGATCACAATCTGGGCCATAAATCTAGCCTTGGTAAATTCAAAAAAAATGAAAGCATTCCAAGCATCTTTTCTGACCACAATGCAGTAACATTAGATCTCAGTTACAGGAGAAAAACTATTAAAAATTTCAATATATGGAGGCTGAACAACACCCTGCTGAATAACCAACAAATCACAGAAGAAATCAAAAAAAATGCATTAAAATGAATGAAAGTGAAAACACAACAACCCAAAACCTGTGGGACACTGGAAAAGCAGTGCTAAGGGGAAGTTTCATAGCAATACAGGCATACCTCAAGAAACAAGAAAAAACTCAAATAAATAACCTAACTCTACACCTAAAGCTAACTAAACAGAAAATTAACAAGGAAACACAAACTTTAAACAATACAATAGACCAGTTAGACCTAATTGATATCTATAGGACATTTCACCACAAAACAATGAATTTCACCTTTTACTCAAGCACACACGGAACCTTCTTCAGGATAGATCACATCCTGGGCCATAAATCTAGCTTTGGTAAATTCAAAAAACTTGAAATCATCCCAAGCATATTTTCTGACCACAATGCAGTAAGATTGGATCTCAATTACAGGAAAAAAACTATTAAAAATTCCAACATATGGAGGTGGAACAACACGCTGCTGAATAACCAACAAATCTCAGAATAAATCAAAAAAGAAATCAAAGTATGCATAGAAACCAATGAAAATGAAAACACAACCCAAAACTTGTGGGACACAGTAAAAGCAGTGGTAAGGGGAAGGTTCATAGCAATACAAGCATACCTCAAGAAACAAGAAAAAAGTCAAATAAATAACCTAACTTTACACCTAAAGCAACTTGAAAAGGAAGAAATGAAGAACCGAAGGGTGAGTAGAAGGAAAAAAATCTTAAAAATTAGGGCAGAAATAAATGCAAAAGAAACAAAAGAGACCATAGCAAAAATCAACAAAGCCAAAAGCTGTTTTTTTGAGAGGCTAAATAAAACTGACAAACCATTAGCCAGACTCATCAAGAAACAAAGAGAGAAAAATCAAATCAATAGAATTAGAAATGAAAATGGAGAGATCACAACAGACAACACAGAAATACAAAGGATCACAAGAGACTACTATCAGCAACTGTATGCCAATAAAATGGACAACTTGGAAGAAATGGACAAATTCTTAGAAAAGTACAACTTTCCAAAACTGAACCAGGAAGAAACAGAAAATCTTAACAGACCCATCACAAGCATGGAAATTGAAACTGTAATCAGAAATCTTCCAGCAAACAAAAGCCCAGGTCCAGACGGCTTCACAGCTGAATTCTACCAAAAATTTAGAGAAGAGCTAACACCTATCCTACTCAACCTCTTCTAGAAACTTGCAGAGGAAGGTAAACTTTCAAACCCATTCTATGAGGCCACCATCACCCTAATACCAAAACCAGACAAAGATGCCACAAGAAAAGAAAACTACAGGCCAATATCACTGATGAACATAGATGCATAAATCCTCAATAAAATTTTAGCAATCAGAATCCAACAACACAATAAAAACATCATACATCATGACCAAGTTGGCTTTATCCCAAGGATGCAAGGATTCTTCAATATCTGCAAATCAATCAATGTAATATACCACATTAACTAATTGAAAAATAAAAGCCGTATAATTATCTCAATAGATGCAGAGAAAGCCTTTGAAAAAATTCAAAGGCTTTTATGATGAAAACTCTCCAGGAAGCAGGAATAGAAGGAACATAGCTCAACATAATAAAAGCTAGATATGGCAAACCCACAGCAAACATTATCCTCAATGGTGAAAAACTGAAAGCATTTCCCCTAAAGTCAGGAACAAGACAAGGGTGCCCACTTTCA
>SJYT01032126.1:301783-312286 GCA_006410635.1 Cephalophus harveyi | reverse complement strand
ATAGCCTTGGCTAGATGGACCTTAGTCAACAAAGCAATGTCTCTGCTTTTTAATATGCTATCTAGGTTGGTCATAACTTTTCTTCCAAGGAGTAAATGTCTTTTAATTTCATGGCTGCAATCACCATCTGCAGTGATTTTGGAGCCCAAAAAAATAAAGTCTGACACTGTTTCCACTGTTTCCCCTTCTATTTGCCATGAAGTGATAGGACCGGATGCCATGATCTTCATTTTCTGAGTGTTGAGCTTTAAGCCAACTTTTTCACTCTCCTCTTTCACTTTCATCAAGAGGCTTTTTAGTTCCTCTTCACTTTCTGCCATAAGGGTGGTGCCATCTGCATATCTGAGGTTATTGATATTTCCCCTGGCAATCTTGATTCCAGCTTGTGTTACTTAAAGTATACTGAGCTCCAAATGGAAGGATGGGCCTCCCATTTGGGCCTACCCACAGCTCTCTCTTAGAGTTGAATCTTGTTCCTTTCTGTATCCAGGTGTCTTTTTCCTTGTCTGATGCTGTTCTCTGAAATCTTGATAACATGTTAGTAAAGTTACTGGGAGGCCGACAGGGAAAAGCGGCAGTTAGTTGATCACTGATGATTTGAGAGGCTGCTGCCTTGGCAGTGCGATCAGCTGAAGGATTTCCTTTGGCCTCAGTAGTGTCAGTCCTTGGATGGCCCGATACNTCTGATGCTGTTCTCTGAAATCTTGATAACATGTTAGTAAAGTTACTGGGAGGCCGACAGGGAAAAGCGGCAGTTAGTTGGTCACTGATGATTTGAGAGGCTGCTGCCTTGGCAGTGCGATCAGCTGAAGGATTTCCTTTGGCCTCAGTAGTGTCAGTCCTTGGATGGCCCGATACCTTATTAATGGCAAGCACACTTGGCAACAGGGTTGCATCCAATATTTCTGCTACTTGTTTTCCATTTTTGCTAGGTTACCCTGAGGATGTTGTAGCCATGCTCTCCAGGAACAAACTCACTCTGAAGGACGCCACAGATAATGGAATGCAGTTTGTTACACCAGTGGGTCCAAGGCAGAGTTTCCTCTTTAGCCAGGGACCCCGACCAGTCTTTGTGATAACCTTATATACCGTAAGTGTACGTGCTCAAGTTCACATCCCCAAATTCCTTGAAACTAGTCTGGATAATATAAAAGAGATACAATCAAGGCTAACTGTGATTCACGTGCAATAAGTTTTAGTTGGCTAAACAAGGTAACATAACTCAATAGGCATTGTACAAATAACTGTTTTCCTTTGGGGTAGATTAGTACATTTTCTCAGAGAAGGCAATGGCACCCCACTCCAGTACTCTTGCCTGGAAAATCCCATGGACGGAGGAGCCTGGTAGGCTGCAGTCCATGGGGTCGCTAGGAGTCAGACACGACTGAGTGACTTCACTTTCACTTTTCACTTTCCTGCATTGGAGAAGGCAATGGCAACCCACTCCAGTGTTCTTGCCTGGAGAATCCCAGGGACAGGGGAGCCTGGTAGGCTGCCATGTCTGGGGTCGCACAGAGTCGGACACGACTGAAGCAACTTAGCAGCAGCAGCAGCAGCAGTACATTCTCTTGGTGACGGGATGTCAAGGTACGAGTCCTGGAGGCCTGTTTTCTGGGGTGTCTGTTTTCCAGTCGGCATGTTGTCTCTCTGGATACTGGACACATAGTTCAGAGTCCATCGGGAAAGCACCCAGGCATGTAGTCCAAAGTTCACAGTAGTTTCAAGATGGAGACTAATTTCCAAGACGGAATCCATTCGGCCTGTTTTGCTCCTTCAAGGATATTAGAAACCCTTTTTGTTTCCACAGCATACCAAAATCATGTGCCACTCCAAAAGCACAGCTGCTATCTGTGTAGTAGCCACCGTGCTGTTGGGTTTTAATAGTCCTAGGGCAGTTCTCTTGTTTTCATAGACAAAGAGGACAAAGGGTAAACCATAGTTTGCATGCCCTAAGGCTGGGGTCTTTACCATGAGAGCTTTTAGAGTCTCCGTGGCTTTAGAATGTTCTGTTTCCCAGCAAATAAGTTCAATTTGATATTGTTTTAGTAAATCATATAATGGTTGAGGTATTAATGAAAAATTTGGGATCCAATTCCTACAGTAGCCTACGAGGCCTAGAAATCCTCTCAGCTGTCTTTTTTTCCTTGGGGTAGGGAAGGTCAAAATGCCCTTCACTCCATCTGGATAAATTAAAAGCCCATCCTTTGATGTCACATATCCTAAGTACTTTACATTGGATTTACAAAATTAAAATTTCTCTTTGGAAACCATATGTCCTTTTGAAGCTAATTTATGGAGTAAATACAGAGTGTCTTGCTGATTATTTATTAAAGAATTTGAACACAATAGCAATTCATCTACATATTGTATCAAGAGTGATTTATGAGGAAAAACTAGATCATCTAAATCTGTCTTTAATATCTGAGACATGTAAGTGGGGTTTTCAGTGTAGCCCTGTGGCATCACAGCCCATGTATATAACCGTTTGTTCCAAGTGAAGGCAAAAAGACATTGGTCATCAGGATGTACAAGGATACTAAAGAATGCACTGAAGATATCTGTCACTGAAAAGAAGTCACTATTTTCAGGGATATAGGACAGTAAGGTGTGGGGTTTATGGCATTTATAGATCTGAGATCTTGTACAAATCTCCANTTAAATGGGAGTTGATTAAACTTTGCTTGATGTTGAGTACTTAATTGGTGCATTTGAAGGTTTATAATTTTTATTTTCTTTTTATTCTTTCTTTCTTTTCAATGGTTCCAAAAAGATTGTCTATCAGTGTGACTAGGGCATTTGTATGTAATGCAGACCAACCTAAATTATGTCTTTTAATTAGGGTAGTCAAATCCTCATCCAAACCTTCTAAAAAGGCAAAGATGAGTAAAGAATCATTTTGGTGGTTAGAGATCATTTTGGTGTCATGCTTGAATATTGTTTAAAGGTTTTATTGAACCTCTCATAGTAATCTGGAATTAATCCATCTGGTCTTTGTTTGCATTGTTGAATCTTTGACCAATCTTCTACTTGTGGGAAAGGCTCTGGAATAAGCTTAAGTAATTTATGGGCTAATTCCTTACAGTTTTCTTGATCCTGTGGTTTATATAATTCAAAATCTGCTAAAGGATCTTTCCATCTTGCTTTCTCTATCCATTCCTTTGCTTTATTCTCAGAATCTAATAGATGTATTAATTGATATAGATCTGAGTACCCTGGGTCATAGATTCGAATAGCTATCTCAAATTCCTTAGTAAATCCCACTGAATCTTGGCTGCTGCTGCTGCTGCTGCTGCTTCTGCTAAGTCGCTTCAGTTGTGTCCGATTCTGTGCGACCCCATAGATGGCAGCCCACCAGGCTCCCCCGTTCCTGGGATTCTCCAGGCAAAAACACTGGAGTGGGTTGTCATTTCCTTCTCCAATGCAGGAAAGCGAAAAGTGAAAGTGAAGTCATTCAGTCGTGTCTGACTCCTAGCGACCCCATGGACTGCAGCCCACCAGGCTCCTCCATCCATGGGATTTTCCAGGCAAGAGTACTGGAATAGGGTTCCATTGCCTTCTCCGTGAATCTTGGCTAGGTTTGGGAAATTCCTTAGTTAAAGCTCTAAGTTCTGTAGTAGTCATGTATGATGTGAGAGTTGGACCATAAAGAAGGCTGAGCACTGAAGAAGTGATGCTTTTGAGCTGTGGTGTTGGAGAAGACTCTTGAAAGTCTCTTGCATTACAAGGAGATCAAACCAGTCAACCCTAAAGGAAATCAATCTTGAATATTCATTTTGAAGGAATGATGCCAAAGCTGAAGCTCCAATACTTTGGCCACCTGATAAGAAGAGCTGATTCATTAGAAAAACCCTTGATGCTGGAAAAGGCAGGAGGAGGAGAAGGGGCTGACAGAGGATGAGATGGTTGGATGGTTGGATGACTAATAGACATGAGTTTCAGCAAGTTCTGGGAGATGGTGAAGTACAGGGAAGCCTGGTGTACTGCAGTCCATGGAGTGGCAAAGAGGTGGACATGACTGAGCAACTGAACAACAACAACGATGGATCTCTAAGTTCTGTTCAGGTCCAGGGTGTATAAGTAAGAATGGAGGACAGTTGGCCCCTTCCTGTAATAGGTGTCTGCTTGAAGACAGCCACAATTACTTTTAATTTTCTGTCTTCCTTTTCTGGGGAAGGGGAAGTGACAGGAGGTTTGGCTGATGGATGAGAGAGAGAGCTTCTGGGATAGGAAGCTCAGATAGGTACATAAAGGAGGAACAGGGGGACAGACAGGGTTAACAGTTGTGGCTTTTTAAAAATTCTGATACAGTTTCAAGCAACTTTTTGATTGGTTTACTGCAAGAAGTTATTCTGTCATTTCCTCTTTTAGAAGCTTCTAAATACCAATAAAAATAAATATTCCATTCAATCTGTTTGATCTTACTGCCATGGTTGGATGGCATCACCAATTCGATGGACATGAGTTTGAGTAAGCTCCAAGAGTTGGTGATGGACTGGGAAGCCTGGTGTGCTGCGGTCCATGAGGTCACAAAGAGTCAGACATGAGTGAGCAGCTGAACAGAACTGAACTATTTCCCATCTTAAGTTGAATTTGTCAGGAATAAAATTTACTACTGAAGTCGTGTAGTGGACCTTTTGTGAACTTTACTCCTCCAGGAGTCATCCCAGAATCATTTCATCTCATCTTAGGTGCATCAGATTCTCCCTCCATTAGTCTAAGACTGCTAAGGGTGCTCAGGTCACTGAATGGCCAGTTCTTATGTGTAATGTTTTACGACTGGGAATTATTTTGTACCTTTTCTTCAGAGCAAGACTCTCATGTAAATATCTGTAGCTTCACTTTTATCCCAACAATTTCTATTAATGCATCTGAATTGAGGAAGTGTCAGATGAGCCTCTTCTCTAACTATCCAGTACAGACCACTCAGTGTTCTGCACCGAGTAATCTTGGTTTCTTCCAACCGAACTCTGGGTGTCATTAACTGACTCCCTCCCACACCAGTGTCTTTCAACTTGGTGGCAATTCCACCCAGTATCTAGCCCCCAGGTGGGTATTTCCTGGTGTCTTCCCACCAGGTGTCCCCCTGCAGTACCAGTATGGTTGATGTCCTTACCTAGCTTAGATTCAAAGATCCAAAGACCAGGAAAGACTTACTCAATTCATCCCAACTAGGAAGGAGACAGTTTTCCCAACTAGGGAGGAGACAGGTGCAAGAGGCCTCTGCTGGTACCAGGGCTCCAGCTCCTCCAGAGCTCAGGTGAAAAAAAAGGAAGTCTGCTCTGGGATCCTTCGTAGCCACTAAATTGTTGGTTCAGAAAAATGCACACAACCTAAAAGCTGAGAGTTAGATTTTATTTGGTGGAAATGTTAGGACTTGAGCGCAGAAGGCAGCATCTCTGGTGACCCTGAGAAAGCTGACTCCAAGGAGGAAGGAGAGGAGCTAAGCTATATACAAAATTTTCAAAGAGGAGCAGGTAATCTGAATATCAAAAGACTGCCGTTAAAAGCTAAATTTCTTACAAGAAAAAAATATAGTTGTGAAGATACAAGTATCTGGGCTTGCCCCCATTTCTCTGCTCATATCTAGCTGCTGCTACTGCTGCTGCTACTAAATCACTTCAGTGATGTCAGACTCTGTGCGATCCCATAGACGGCAGCCCACCAGGCTCCTCCGTCCCTGGGATTCTCCAGGCAAGAACACTGGAGTGGGTTGCCATTGCCTTCTCAAATGCATGAAAGTGAAGTGAAAGTGAAGTTGCTGAGTCATGTCTGACCCTCAGTGACCCCATGGACTTCAGCCTATCAGGCTCCTCTGTCCATGGGATTTTCCAGGCAAGAGTACTGGAGTGGGGTGCCATTGCCTTCTCCATATCTAGCTACCTGCCTGTTATAACAATATGATTTTTGCAACAGCCTTCATGATTACACTTTCCTCTGCCTCCCACCACCTGTATGCCTTGTGCTCGCCTTAGATAAGACCTCTGTGGGTTTATCACAGCCTTGTTATTTTAGTTTGAATAGATCAGTTCAACCCTAGCCCAGGAATACTGAAGCACTCTACCTGTAGACCTAATAAAGACAAAGACTCCAGGTCCTGGATCTCTGCGTACTCTCTGTACCCTCCTGTGCTTTCTTGCATGCCTTTGAGCTCCTCAGCGCTCACCTGGGGTGTACTTACTGGGGAAGTGGCTGATGGCTGTTGTAATCCCTGGTGACATCCTTGTGACCTCTGTGTTTACCAATATGGCAGGAAATATTCCATTTCACACTATACTGATAAGCTGATGCCCTCCAGGCATGCTGTGTATTTCCTCCAGGACCCATGAGTAATAAATTTCTCTATTGCCTTGGAATGCGGAATGAAGCAGGGCAAAGACTGATAGAGTTTTGCCAAGAAAATGCACTGGTCATAGCAAACACCCTCTTCCAACAACACAAGAGAAGACTCTACACATGGACATCACCAGATGGTCAACACTGAAATCAGATTGATCATATTCTTCGCAGCCAAAGATGGAGAAGCTCTATACAGTCAATAAAAACAAGACCAGGAGCTGACTGTGGCTCAGATCATGAATTCCTTATTACCAAATTCAGACTTAAATTGAAGAAAGTAGGGGAAACTCCAGATGGTCAACACTGAAATCAGATTGATCATATTCTTCGCAGCCAAAGATGGAGAAGCTCTATACAGTCAACAAAAACAAGACCAGGAGCTGACTGTGGCTCAGATCATGAATTCCTTATTACCAAATTCAGACTTAAATTGAAGAAAGTAGGGGAAACCGCTAGACCATTCAGGTATGACCTAAATCAAATCCCTTATGATTATACAGTAGAATTGAGAAACAGATTTAAGGGACTAGATCTGATAGATAGAGTGCCTGATGAACTATGGACTAAGGTTCATGACACTGTACAAGAGATAGGGATCAAGACCATCCCCACGGAAAATAAATGCAAAAAAGCAAAATGGTTGTCTGGGGAGGACTTGCAAATAGCTGTGAAAAAAAGAGAAGTGAAAAGCCAAGGAGAAAAGGAAAGATATATAAGCATCTGAATGCAGAGTTCCAAAGAATAGCAAGAAGAGATAAGAAAGCCTTCTTCTGTACTTTGGCCACCTCATGCGAAGAGTTGACTCATTGGAAAAGACTCTGATGCTTGGAGGGATTGAGGGCAGGAGGAGACGGGGACGACGGAGGATGAGATGGCTGGATGACATCACTGACTTGATGGACGTGAATATGAATGAACTCCAGGAGTTGGTGATAGACAGAGAGGCCTGGCGTGCTGCGATTCATGGGGTCACAAAGAGTCGGACACGAGTGAGCCAACTGAACTGAACTGAGTTGATTTGAATTTCTATTGTCAGTTGTTGAGCCATGGTTCACCATCTGGCATCCTGTGTTCCACTTAACAAATGTTGTTAAGAAAGTTATAACAAACCCCAGGACACACTTATAGCAATGAGTTGAACGTATGATATTCAGTGATTCTTCCAGAAAAATATTTTAAGAACATCAACTTACCAGTGTGGTGTGAAATGGAATATTTCCTGCCATATTTGTAAGCACAGCAATTACAAGGATGTCATCAGGGATTCCAGCCTTTTAAATGTAAATTTCTGAGCCAAGAAAATAATAATGAGTATCCGCAGCCATCAGCCATTTCCCCAGTAAGTGCTCCCCAGGTGAGGAGCTCAGAGGATACAGCAATTACAAGGATGTCATCAGGGATTCCAGCCTTTTAAATGTAAATTTCTGAGCCAAGAAAATAATAATGAGTATCCGCAGCCATCAGCCATTTCCCCAGTAAGTGCTCCCCAGGTGAGGAGCTCAGAGGATTGCAAGAAAGCACAAGAGGCAGTCATCCACCACATCCAACACTCCCTATACTAAATGAGTAATTAAAGATGTAAAGCAGGATCTGGCCCCAGGTAGCTGAGATGTACATAAAAGGAATGAATTCAGTGAGTCCAGATGCTTGCATCTTCCTATACGTAGAAGAGCGCTAAAGCCCTTGAGACATCTGATTTTTCTTAATTAATAATAATCTCATGCTCATGTTACCAAGTCCAACCTCACTCTGCTTGCCACACGATAGGCCAATGAATCTGACAGACAAGGTGTTGAGGCAAGGAAGAGACTTTAATCGGGGAGCTGGCAAACAGAGAAGATGGCAGGCAGGCACCTCAAAGTAACCTTCTTATTAGGGTCTGAATGTCAGGTACTTTAATAGATCAGAGAGAAAGAAACAATGAGGAACTAAATTCAAAAGGCTGTATAGAGAGGCAAATGCAGTGGGGAAGTAAAGTGAAAGAGTCTTCAGTCTTGTAAAACGTCCCCAAGGGAATGTCCAGCCTTCAGAAGGGGTGTGTTTATCTCTTCTATCCACAGGTGAGCAGGGACAAACTATCTCTCCATGAGCTGAACAAAGGCACTTTAGTTTACAGTCAAGCAGAGGGCAGGGTCCTCCAAGCCAGCCATTGAGTATGATTACAATAATAAAAACAAGAAACAGTTTCCAATGTGGAATCAGAATTGACTTCCACCCTGCAACAATTTCCCACTGTCAGAGTCCATTCCACAGCCTTGTGGGAAAAGGGAGTGATGACCTTTCTGCTTAGTCAGACGGATCTTTCTGGGAGTGTCCACCATCTTTGCCAGTGTTTCAAGCTTTGAGATTTGTCTTCTTTTTGATCCTCTTTTGGAAAGTTTCTATTTTACACCTGTAGACTTAGGAACACTGAACTTCAAATCCATGAGACAAGATCTCAAGTTAAGAAATTTAGCACTTTTCTATATATGGGAAGATGCAAGCGTCAGAGTTCACTAAAATTTAATTTTGTTGGTATGAACCTCAGTCATCTGGGGCCTGTAATCCTGTATTCTGAGTTTCCTCAGGGTTCACCATAGGGAGTGGCTGGAGTGGGATGACTGCCAGGTGGCAGGTATTCCCCTTCCTCGGGGCTCACTGGTTCACACTGAAGGGCTACAATCACTGATTCCATTCCTCAGGTCTTCCCTTTTTGACTATGAGTAGCCATTATCTGGGAGACATTTCATGATCAACTTTTGTCAACATCGCTAGGAAGTTCATCCCAGATCAGTCAAACATTCTTGATATGGCACTCCAAGTGTTAAGTTTTGGATCAGGTCGCATCAATAATTAAAATTCTCTGTATTTTAACTAAAATCCAAAAGACATTTTCCCTTATAGCTTCTTTCCATACTTAGAATCACACTACTGCAATTATTTTATGTTACAAATGCGATTTTCTCAAAACATTTAGCAATAGAAATTTTTTTGGAGGCCTGATTACACATTAGCTATTGCAAGAGACCAAAATCTTATTTATAAATTAAACAGGCTATAAATAATGCAGACAGTGACATAGTGCAGCAGGGAGACACAAAGCACAATTTGAAAACAAAGAACAAATTTAAATCATGATTAATATAACTAGCTGTAATCTCGGAGAAGGCGGTGGCATCCCACTCCAGTACTCTTGCCTGGAAAATCCCATGAACGGAGGAGCCTGGTAGGCTGCAGTCCATGGGATCGCGAAGAGTCGGACACGACTGAGCTACTTCCCTTTCAATTTTCACTTTCATGCTTTGGAGAAGGAAATGGCAACCGACTCCAGTGTTCTTGCCTGGAGAATCCCAGGGATGGGGGAGCCTGGTGGGCTGCCCTCTATGGGGTCACACAGAGTCGGACACGACTGAAGCAACTTAGCAGCAGCAGCAGCAGCAGCAGCAGCAGCTATAATCTAGTTGAAACTTTAGTCTTAGTAAATCCTGACCAATCATGTACAAAATCCTTTTGGTGGTCCATTTTCCACAGACCTTTCAGCACAACTTTAACTATCAAGCTGTAGAATATCTGGAGAAGTTTCTTTACATTGAATTGGGACACCATCTACTTGTGGGTGCATCACTTAGCTTACTGATATGTTGTTGTAGCCACACTTTCCAGGAAACAAACTCACTCAGAGGGGCAATGCAGATAGTGGAGCGCAGTTTATTACACCAGTGAGCCCAAGGCAGAGTCTCCTCTTAGCCAAGGACCCCGACCAGTTTTTATGAAAACCTTATATATCTTAACTGTTTAAGGTTCCCTGAACTAGTCTGAACAAGGGAAAAGAAAGATATAATCAGAGTTAACCTGAGATCATATGCCTTAAGCCTAAGTCGTGTCCGACTCTTTGCGACCCCATGAATCGCAGCATGCCAGGCCTTTCTGTCCATCACCAACTCCCGGAGTTCACTCAGATTTACGTCCATTGAGTCAGTGATGCCATCCAGCCATCTCATCCTTTGTCGTCCCCTTCTTCTCCTGCCCCCAATCCCTCCCAGCATCAGAGTCTTTTCCAATGAGTCAGCTCTTCGCAGGAGGTGGCCAAAGTACTGGAGTTTCAGCTCTAGTATCATTCCTTCCAAAGAAATCCCAGGGTTGATCTCCTTCAGAATGGACTGGTTGGATCTCCTTGCAGTCCAAGGG